>CAKJTD010000012.1:287099-456820 GCA_917499995.1 Ichneumon xanthorius
GACAACGACAACGACAACGACAACGACAACGACAACGACAACGACAACGACAACGACAACGACAACGACAACGACAACGACAACGACAACGACAACGACAACGACAACGACAACGACAACGACAACGACAACGACAACGACAACGACAACGACAACGACAACGACAACGACAACGACAACGACAACGACAACGACAACGACAACGACAACGACAACGACAACGACAACGACAACGACAACGACAACGACAACGACAACGACAACGACAACGACAACGACAACGACAACGACAACGACAACGACAACGACAACGACAACGACAACGACAACGACAACGACAACGACAACGACAACGACAACGACAACGACAACGACAACGACAACGACAACGACAACGACAACGACAACGACAACGACAACGACAACGACAACGACAACGACAACGACAACGACAACGACAACGACAACGACAACGACAACGACAACGACAACGACAACGACAACGACAACGACAACGACAACGACAACGACAACGACAACGACAACGACAACGACAACGACAACGACAACGACAACGACAACGACAACGACAACGACAACGACAACGACAACGACAACGACAACGACAACGACAACGACAACGACAACGACAACGACAACGACAACGACAACGACAACGACAACGACAACGACAACGACAACGACAACGACAACGACAACGACAACGACAACGACAACGACAACGACAACGACAACGACAACGACAACGACAACGACAACGACAACGACAACGACAACGACAACGACAACGACAACGACAACGACAACGACAACGACAACGACAACGACAACGACAACGACAACGACAACGACAACGACAACGACAACGACAACGACAACGACAACGACAACGACAACGACAACGACAACGACAACGACAACGACAACGACAACGACAACGACAACGACAACGACAACGACAACGACAACGACAACGACAACGACAACGACAACGACAACGACAACGACAACGACAACGACAACGACAACGACAACGACAACGACAACGACAACGACAACGACAACGACAACGACAACGACAACGACAACGACAACGACAACGACAACGACAACGACAACGACAACGACAACGACAACGACAACGACAACGACAACGACAACGACAACGACAACGACAACGACAACGACAACGACAACGACAACGACAACGACAACGACAACGACAACGACAACGACAACGACAACGACAACGACAACGACAACGACAACGACAACGACAACGACAACGACAACGACAACGACAACGACAACGACAACGACAACGACAACGACAACGACAACGACAACGACAACGACAACGACAACGACAACGACAACGACAACGACAACGACAACGACAACGACAACGACAACGACAACGACAACGACAACGACAACGACAACGACAACGACAACGACAACGACAACGACAACGACAACGACAACGACAACGACAACGACAACGACAACGACAACGACAACGACAACGACAACGACAACGACAACGACAACGACAACGACAACGACAACGACAACGACAACGACAACGACAACGACAACGACAACGACAACGACAACGACAACGACAACGACAACGACAACGACAACGACAACGACAACGACAACGACAACGACAACGACAACGACAACGACAACGACAACGACAACGACAACGACAACGACAACGACAACGACAACGACAACGACAACGACAACGACAACGACAACGACAACGACAACGACAACGACAACGACAACGACAACGACAACGACAACGACAACGACAACGACAACGACAACGACAACGACAACGACAACGACAACGACAACGACAACGACAACGACAACGACAACGACAACGACAACGACAACGACAACGACAACGACAACGACAACGACAACGACAACGACAACGACAACGACAACGACAACGACAACGACAACGACAACGACAACGACAACGACAACGACAACGACAACGACAACGACAACGACAACGACAACGACAACGACAACGACAACGACAACGACAACGACAACGACAACGACAACGACAACGACAACGACAACGACAACGACAACGACAACGACAACGACAACGACAACGACAACGACAACGACAACGACAACGACAACGACAACGACAACGACAACGACAACGACAACGACAACGACAACGACAACGACAACGACAACGACAACGACAACGACAACGACAACGACAACGACAACGACAACGACAACGACAACGACAACGACAACGACAACGACAACGACAACGACAACGACAACGACAACGACAACGACAACGACAACGACAACGACAACGACAACGACAACGACAACGACAACGACAACGACAACGACAACGACAACGACAACGACAACGACAACGACAACGACAACGACAACGACAACGACAACGACAACGACAACGACAACGACAACGACAACGACAACGACAACGACAACGACAACGACAACGACAACGACAACGACAACGACAACGACAACGACAACGACAACGACAACGACAACGACAACGACAACGACAACGACAACGACAACGACAACGACAACGACAACGACAACGACAACGACAACGACAACGACAACGACAACGACAACGACAACGACAACGACAACGACAACGACAACGACAACGACAACGACAACGACAACGACAACGACAACGACAACGACAACGACAACGACAACGACAACGACAACGACAACGACAACGACAACGACAACGACAACGACAACGACAACGACAACGACAACGACAACGACAACGACAACGACAACGACAACGACAACGACAACGACAACGACAACGACAACGACAACGACAACGACAACGACAACGACAACGACAACGACAACGACAACGACAACGACAACGACAACGACAACGACAACGACAACGACAACGACAACGACAACGACAACGACAACGACAACGACAACGACAACGACAACGACAACGACAACGACAACGACAACGACAACGACAACGACAACGACAACGACAACGACAACGACAACGACAACGACAACGACAACGACAACGACAACGACAACGACAACGACAACGATAACGACAACGACAACGACAACGACAACGACAACGACAACGACAACGACAACGACAACGACAACGACAACGACAACGACAACGACAACGACAACGACAACGACAACGACAACGACAACGACAACGACAACGACAACGACAACGACAACGACAACGACAACGACTACGACAACGACAACGACAACGACAACGACAACGACAACGACAACGACAACGACAACGACAACGACAACGACAACGACAACGACAACGACAACGACAACGACAACGACAACGACAACGACAACGACAACGACAACGACAACGACAACGACAACGACAACGACAACGACAACGACAACGACAACGACAACGACAACGACAACGACAACGACAACGACAACGACAACGACAACGACAACGACAACGACAACGACAACGACAACGACAACGACAACGACAACGACAACGACAACGACAACGACAACGACAACGACAACGACAACGACAACGACAACGACAACGACAACGACAACGACAACGACAACGACAACGACAACGACAACGACAACGACAACGACAACGACAACGACAACGACAACGACAACGACAACGACAACGACAACGACAACGACAACGACAACGACAACGACAACGACAACGACAACGACAACGACAACGACAACGACAACGACAACGACAACGACAACGACAACGACAACGACAACGACAACGACAACGACAACGACAACGACAACGACAACGACAACGACAACGACAACGACAACGACAACGACAACGACAACGACAACGACAACGACAACGGACAACGACAACGACAACGGACAACGACAACGACAACGACAACGACAACGACAACGACAACGACAACGGACAACGGACAACGGACAACGGACAACGGACAACGGACAACGACAACGGACAACGGACAACGGACAACGGACAACGGACAACGGACAACGGACAACGGACAACGGACAACGGACAACGGACAACGGACAACGGACAACGGACAACGGACAACGGACAACGGACAACGGACAACGGACAACGGACAACGGACAACGGACAACGGACAACGGACAACGGACAACGGACAACGGACAACGGACAACGGACAACGGACAACGGACAACGGACAACGGACAACGGACAACGGACAACGGACAACGGACAACGGACAACGGACAACGGACAACGGACAACGGACAACGGACAACGGACAACGGACAACGGACAACGGACAACGGACAACGGACAACGGACAACGGACAACGGACAACGGACAACGGACAACGGACAACGGACAACGGACAACGGACAACGGACAACGGACAACGGACAACGGACAACGGACAACGGACAACGGACAACGGACAACGGACAACGGACAACGGACAACGGACAACGGACAACGGACAACGGACAACGGACAACGGACAACGGACAACGGACAACGGACAACGGACAACGGACAACGGACAACGGACAACGGACAACGGACAACGGACAACGGACAACGGACAACGGACAACGGACAACGGACAACGGACAACGGACAACGGACAACGGACAACGGACAACGGACAACGGACAACGGACAACGGACAACGGACAACGGACAACGGACAACGGACAACGGACAACGGACAACGGACAACGGACAACGGACAACGGACAACGGACAACGGACAACGGACAACGGACAACGGACAACGGACAACGGACAACGGACAACGGACAACGGACAACGGACAACGGACAACGGACAACGGACAACGGACAACGGACAACGGACAACGGACAACGGACAACGGACAACGGACAACGGACAACGGACAACGGACAACGGACAACGGACAACGGACAACGGACAACGGACAACGGACAACGGACAACGGACAACGGACAACGGACAACGGACAACGGACAACGGACAACGGACAACGGACAACGGACAACGGACAACGGACAACGGACAACGGACAACGGACAACGGACAACGGACAACGGACAACGGACAACGGACAACGGACAACGGACAACGGACAACGGACAACGGACAACGGACAACGGACAACGGACAACGGACAACGGACAACGGACAACGGACAACGGACAACGGACAACGGACAACGGACAACGGACAACGGACAACGGACAACGGACAACGGACAACGGACAACGGACAACGGACAACGGACAACGGACAACGGACAACGGACAACGGACAACGGACAACGGACAACGGACAACGGACAACGGACAACGGACAACGGACAACGGACAACGGACAACGGACAACGGACAACGGACAACGGACAACGGACAACGGACAACGGACAACGGACAACGGACAACGGACAACGGACAACGGACAACGGACAACGGACAACGGACAACGGACAACGGACAACGGACAACGGACAACGGACAACGGACAACGGACAACGGACAACGGACAACGGACAACGGACAACGGACAACGGACAACGGACAACGGACAACGGACAACGGACAACGGACAACGGACAACGGACAACGGACAACGGACAACGGACAACGGACAACGGACAACGGACAACGGACAACGGACAACGGACAACGGACAACGGACAACGGACAACGGACAACGGACAACGGACAACGGACAACGGACAACGGACAACGGACAACGGACAACGGACAACGGACAACGGACAACGGACAACGGACAACGGACAACGGACAACGGACAACGGACAACGGACAACGGACAACGGACAACGGACAACGGACAACGGACAACGGACAACGGACAACGGACAACGGACAACGGACAACGGACAACGGACAACGGACAACGGACAACGGACAACGGACAACGGACAACGGACAACGGACAACGGACAACGGACAACGGACAACGGACAACGGACAACGGACAACGGACAACGGACAACGGACAACGGACAACGGACAACGGACAACGGACAACGGACAACGGACAACGGACAACGGACAACGGACAACGGACAACGGACAACGGACAACGGACAACGGACAACGGACAACGGACAACGGACAACGGACAACGGACAACGGACAACGGACAACGGACAACGGACAACGGACAACGGACAACGGACAACGGACAACGGACAACGGACAACGGACAACGGACAACGGACAACGGACAACGGACAACGGACAACGGACAACGGACAACGGACAACGGACAACGGACAACGGACAACGGACAACGGACAACGGACAACGGACAACGGACAACGGACAACGGACAACGGACAACGGACAACGGACAACGGACAACGGACAACGGACAACGGACAACGGACAACGGACAACGGACAACGGACAACGGACAACGGACAACGGACAACGGACAACGGACAACGGACAACGGACAACGGACAACGGACAACGGACAACGGACAACGGACAACGGACAACGGACAACGGACAACGGACAACGGACAACGGACAACGGACAACGGACAACGGACAACGGACAACGGACAACGGACAACGGACAACGGACAACGGACAACGGACAACGGACAACGGACAACGGACAACGGACAACGGACAACGGACAACGGACAACGGACAACGGACAACGGACAACGGACAACGGACAACGGACAACGGACAACGGACAACGGACAACGGACAACGGACAACGGACAACGGACAACGGACAACGGACAACGGACAACGGACAACGGACAACGGACAACGGACAACGGACAACGGACAACGGACAACGGACAACGGACAACGGACAACGGACAACGGACAACGGACAACGGACAACGGACAACGGACAACGGACAACGGACAACGGACAACGGACAACGGACAACGGACAGGCAACGGACAACGGACAACGGACAACGGACAACGGACAACGGACAACGGACAACGGACAACGGACAACGGACAACGGACAACGGACAACGGACAACGGACAACGGACAACGGACAACGGACAACGGACAACGGACAACGGACAACGGACAACGGACAACGGACAACGGACAACGGACAACGGACAACGGACAACGGACAACGGACAACGGACAACGGACAACGGACAACGGACAACGGACAACGGACAACGGACAACGGACAACGGACAACGGACAACGGACAACGGACAACGGACAACGGACAACGGACAACGGACAACGGACAACGGACAACGGACAACGGACAACGGACAACGGACAACGGACAACGGACAACGGACAACGGACAACGGACAACGGACAACGGACAACGGACAACGGACAACGGACAACGGACAACGGACAACGGACAACGGACAACGGACAACGGACAACGGACAACGGACAACGGACAACGGACAACGGACAACGGACAACGGACAACGGACAACGGACAACGGACAACGGACAACGGACAACGGACAACGGACAACGGACAACGGACAACGGACAACGGACAACGGACAACGGACAACGGACAACGGACAACGGACAACGGACAACGGACAACGGACAACGGACAACGGACAACGGACAACGGACAACGGACAACGGACAACGGACAACGGACAACGGACAACGGACAACGGACAACGGACAACGGACAACGGACAACGGACAACGGACAACGGACAACGGACAACGGACAACGGACAACGGACAACGGACAACGGACAACGGACAACGGACAACGGACAACGGACAACGGACAACGGACAACGGACAACGGACAACGGACAACGGACAACGGACAACGGACAACGGACAACGGACAACGGACAACGGACAACGGACAACGGACAACGGACAACGGACAACGGACAACGGACAACGGACAACGGACAACGGACAACGGACAACGGACAACGGACAACGGACAACGGACAACGGACAACGGACAACGGACAACGGACAACGGACAACGGACAACGGACAACGGACAACGGACAACGGACAACGGACAACGGACAACGGACAACGGACAACGGACAACGGACAACGGACAACGGACAACGGACAACGGACAACGGACAACGGACAACGGACAACGGACAACGGACAACGGACAACGGACAACGGACAACGGACAACGGACAACGGACAACGGACAACGGACAACGGACAACGGACAACGGACAACGGACAACGGACAACGGACAACGGACAACGGACAACGGACAACGGACAACGGACAACGGACAACGGACAACGGACAACGGACAACGGACAACGGACAACGGACAACGGACAACGGACAACGGACAACGGACAACGGACAACGGACAACGGACAACGGACAACGGACAACGGACAACGGACAACGGACAACGGACAACGGACAACGGACAACGGACAACGGACAACGGACAACGGACAACGGACAACGGACAACGGACAACGGACAACGGACAACGGACAACGGACAACGGACAACGGACAACGGACAACGGACAACGGACAACGGACAACGGACAACGGACAACGGACAACGGACAACGGACAACGGACAACGGACAACGGACAACGGACAACGGACAACGGACAACGGACAACGGACAACGGACAACGGACAACGGACAACGGACAACGGACAACGGACAACGGACAACGGACAACGGACAACGGACAACGGACAACGGACAACGGACAACGGACAACGGACAACGGACAACGGACAACGGACAACGGACAACGGACAACGGACAACGGACAACGGACAACGGACAACGGACAACGGACAACGGACAACGGACAACGGACAACGGACAACGGACAACGGACAACGGACAACGGACAACGGACAACGGACAACGGACAACGGACAACGGACAACGGACAACGGACAACGGACAACGGACAACGGACAACGGACAACGGACAACGGACAACGGACAACGGACAACGGACAACGGACAACGGACAACGGACAACGGACAACGGACAACGGACAACGGACAACGGACAACGGACAACGGACAACGGACAACGGACAACGGACAACGGACAACGGACAACGGACAACGGACAACGGACAACGGACAACGGACAACGGACAACGGACAACGGACAACGGACAACGGACAACGGACAACGGACAACGGACAACGGACAACGGACAACGGACAACGGACAACGGACAACGGACAACGGACAACGGACAACGGACAACGGACAACGGACAACGGACAACGGACAACGGACAACGGACAACGGACAACGGACAACGGACAACGGACAACGGACAACGGACAACGGACAACGGACAACGGACAACGGACAACGGACAACGGACAACGGACAACGGACAACGGACAACGGACAACGGACAACGGACAACGGACAACGGACAACGGACAACGGACAACGGACAACGGACAACGGACAACGGACAACGGACAACGGACAACGGACAACGGACAACGGACAACGGACAACGGACAACGGACAACGGACAACGGACAACGGACAACGGACAACGGACAACGGACAACGGACAACGGACAACGGACAACGGACAACGGACAACGGACAACGGACAACGGACAACGGACAACGGACAACGGACAACGGACAACGGACAACGGACAACGGACAACGGACAACGGACAACGGACAACGGACAACGGACAACGGACAACGGACAACGGACAACGGACAACGGACAACGGACAACGGACAACGGACAACGGACAACGGACAACGGACAACGGACAACGGACAACGGACAACGGACAACGGACAACGGACAACGGACAACGGACAACGGACAACGGACAACGGACAACGGACAACGGACAACGGACAACGGACAACGGACAACGGACAACGGACAACGGACAACGGACAACGGACAACGGACAACGGACAACGGACAACGGACAACGGACAACGGACAACGGACAACGGACAACGGACAACGGACAACGGACAACGGACAACGGACAACGGACAACGGACAACGGACAACGGACAACGGACAACGGACAACGGACAACGGACAACGGACAACGGACAACGGACAACGGACAACGGACAACGGACAACGGACAACGGACAACGGACAACGGACAACGGACAACGGACAACGGACAACGGACAACGGACAACGGACAACGGACAACGGACAACGGACAACGGACAACGGACAACGGACAACGGACAACGGACAACGGACAACGGACAACGGACAACGGACAACGGACAACGGACAACGGACAACGGACAACGGACAACGGACAACGGACAACGGACAACGGACAACGGACAACGGACAACGGACAACGGACAACGGACAACGGACAACGGACAACGGACAACGGACAACGGACAACGGACAACGGACAACGGACAACGGACAACGGACAACGGACAACGGACAACGGACAACGGACAACGGACAACGGACAACGGACAACGGACAACGGACAACGGACAACGGACAACGGACAACGGACAACGGACAACGGACAACGGACAACGGACAACGGACAACGGACAACGGACAACGGACAACGGACAACGGACAACGGACAACGGACAACGGACAACGGACAACGGACAACGGACAACGGACAACGGACAACGGACAACGGACAACGGACAACGGACAACGGACAACGGACAACGGACAACGGACAACGGACAACGGACAACGGACAACGGACAACGGACAACGGACAACGGACAACGGACAACGGACAACGGACAACGGACAACGGACAACGGACAACGGACAACGGACAACGGACAACGGACAACGGACAACGGACAACGGACAACGGACAACGGACAACGGACAACGGACAACGGACAACGGACAACGGACAACGGACAACGGACAACGGACAACGGACAACGGACAACGGACAACGGACAACGGACAACGGACAACGGACAACGGACAACGGACAACGGACAACGGACAACGGACAACGGACAACGGACAACGGACAACGGACAACGGACAACGGACAACGGACAACGGACAACGGACAACGGACAACGGACAACGGACAACGGACAACGGACAACGGACAACGGACAACGGACAACGGACAACGGACAACGGACAACGGACAACGGACAACGGACAACGGACAACGGACAACGGACAACGGACAACGGACAACGGACAACGGACAACGGACAACGGACAACGGACAACGGACAACGGACAACGGACAACGGACAACGGACAACGGACAACGGACAACGGACAACGGACAACGGACAACCGACAACGGACAACGGACAACGGACAACGGACAACGGACAACGGACAACGGACAACGGACAACGGACAACGGACAACGGACAACGGACAACGGACAACGGACAACGGACAACGGACAACGGACAACGGACAACGGACAACGGACAACGGACAACGGACAACGGACAACGGACAACGGACAACGGACAACGGACAACGGACAACGGACAACGGACAACGGACAACGGACAACGGACAACGGACAACGGACAACGGACAACGGACAACGGACAACGGACAACGGACAACGGACAACGGACAACGGACAACGGACAACGGACAACGGACAACGGACAACGGACAACGGACAACGGACAACGGACAACGGACAACGGACAACGGACAACGGACAACGGACAACGGACAACGGACAACGGACAACGGACAACGGACAACGGACAACGGACAACGGACAACGGACAACGGACAACGGACAACGGACAACGGACAACGGACAACGGACAACGGACAACGGACAACGGACAACGGACAACGGACAACGGACAACGGACAACGGACAACGGACAACGGACAACGGACAACGGACAACGGACAACGGACAACGGACAACGGACAACGGACAACGGACAACGGACAACGGACAACGGACAACGGACAACGGACAACGGACAACGGACAACGGACAACGGACAACGGACAACGGACAACGGACAACGGACAACGGACAACGGACAACGGACAACGGACAACGGACAACGGACAACGGACAACGGACAACGGACAACGGACAACGGACAACGGACAACGGACAACGGACAACGGACAACGGACAACGGACAACGGACAACGGACAACGGACAACGGACAACGGACAACGGACAACGGACAACGGACAACGGACAACGGACAACGGACAACGGACAACGGACAACGGACAACGGACAACGGACAACGGACAACGGACAACGGACAACGGACAACGGACAACGGACAACGGACAACGGACAACGGACAACGGACAACGGACAACGGACAACGGACAACGGACAACGGACAACGGACAACGGACAACGGACAACGGACAACGGACAACGGACAACGGACAACGGACAACGGACAACGGACAACGGACAACGGACAACGGACAACGGACAACGGACAACGGACAACGGACAACGGACAACGGACAACGGACAACGGACAACGGACAACGGACAACGGACAACGGACAACGGACAACGGACAACGGACAACGGACAACGGACAACGGACAACGGACAACGGACAACGGACAACGGACAACGGACAACGGACAACGGACAACGGACAACGGACAACGGACAACGGACAACGGACAACGGACAACGGACAACGGACAACGGACAACGGACAACGGACAACGGACAACGGACAACGGACAACGGACAACGGACAACGGACAACGGACAACGGACAACGGACAACGGACAACGGACAACGGACAACGGACAACGGACAACGGACAACGGACAACGGACAACGGACAACGGACAACGGACAACGGACAACGGACAACGGACAACGGACAACGGACAACGGACAACGGACAACGGACAACGGACAACGGACAACGGACAACGGACAACGGACAACGGACAACGGACAACGGACAACGGACAACGGACAACGGACAACGGACAACGGACAACGGACAACGGACAACGGACAACGGACAACGGACAACGGACAACGGACAACGGACAACGGACAACGGACAACGGACAACGGACAACGGACAACGGACAACGGACAACGGACAACGGACAACGGACAACGGACAACGGACAACGGACAACGGACAACGGACAACGGACAACGGACAACGGACAACGGACAACGGACAACGGACAACGGACAACGGACAACGGACAACGGACAACGGACAACGGACAACGGACAACGGACAACGGACAACGGACAACGGACAACGGACAACGGACAACGGACAACGGACAACGGACAACGGACAACGGACAACGGACAACGGACAACGGACAACGGACAACGGACAACGGACAACGGACAACGGACAACGGACAACGGACAACGGACAACGGACAACGGACAACGGACAACGGACAACGGACAACGGACAACGGACAACGGACAACGGACAACGGACAACGGACAACGGACAACGGACAACGGACAACGGACAACGGACAACGGACAACGGACAACGGACAACGGACAACGGACAACGGACAACGGACAACGGACAACGGACAACGGACAACGGACAACGGACAACGGACAACGGACAACGGACAACGGACAACGGACAACGGACAACGGACAACGGACAACGGACAACGGACAACGGACAACGGACAACGGACAACGGACAACGGACAACGGACAACGGACAACGGACAACGGACAACGGACAACGGACAACGGACAACGGACAACGGACAACGGACAACGGACAACGGACAACGGACAACGGACAACGGACAACGGACAACGGACAACGGACAACGGACAACGGACAACGGACAACGGACAACGGACAACGGACAACGGACAACGGACAACGGACAACGGACAACGGACAACGGACAACGGACAACGGACAACGGACAACGGACAACGGACAACGGACAACGGACAACGGACAACGGACAACGGACAACGGACAACGGACAACGGACAACGGACAACGGACAACGGACAACGGACAACGGACAACGGACAACGGACAACGGACAACGGACAAAACGGACAACGGACAACGGACAACGGACAACGGACAACGGACAACGGACAACGGACAACGGACAACGGACAACGGACAACGGACAACGGACAACGGACAACGGACAACGGACAACGGACAACGGACAACGGACAACGGACAACGGACAACGGACAACGGACAACGGACAACGGACAACGGACAACGGACAACGGACAACGGACAACGGACAACGGACAACGGACAACGGACAACGGACAACGGACAACGGACAACGGACAACGGACAACGGACAACGGACAACGGACAACGGACAACGGACAACGGACAACGGACAACGGACAACGGACAACGGACAACGGACAACGGACAACGGACAACGGACAACGGACAACGGACAACGGACAACGGACAACGGACAACGGACAACGGACAACGGACAACGGACAACGGACAACGGACAACGGACAACGGACAACGGACAACGGACAACGGACAACGGACAACGGACAACGGACAACGGACAACGGACAACGGACAACGGACAACGGACAACGGACAACGGACAACGGACAACGGACAACGGACAACGGACAACGGACAACGGACAACGGACAACGGACAACGGACAACGGACAACGGACAACGGACAACGGACAACGGACAACGGACAACGGACAACGGACAACGGACAACGGACAACGGACAACGGACAACGGACAACGGACAACGGACAACGGACAACGGACAACGGACAACGGACAACGGACAACGGACAACGGACAACGGACAACGGACAACGGACAACGGACAACGGACAACGGACAACGGACAACGGACAACGGACAACGGACAACGGACAACGGACAACGGACAACGGACAACGGACAACGGACAACGGACAACGGACAACGGACAACGGACAACGGACAACGGACAACGGACAACGGACAACGGACAACGGACAACGGACAACGGACAACGGACAACGGACAACGGACAACGGACAACGGACAACGGACAACGGACAACGGACAACGGACAACGGACAACGGACAACGGACAACGGACAACGGACAACGGACAACGGACAACGGACAACGGACAACGGACAACGGACAACGGACAACGGACAACGGACAACGGACAACGGACAACGGACAACGGACAACGGACAACGGACAACGGACAACGGACAACGGACAACGGACAACGGACAACGGACAACGGACAACGGACAACGGACAACGGACAACGGACAACGGACAACGGACAACGGACAACGGACAACGGACAACGGACAACGGACAACGGACAACGGACAACGGACAACGGACAACGGACAACGGACAACGGACAACGGACAACGGACAACGGACAACGGACAACGGACAACGGACAACGGACAACGGACAACGGACAACGGACAACGGACAACGGACAACGGACAACGGACAACGGACAACGGACAACGGACAACGGACAACGGACAACGGACAACGGACAACGGACAACGGACAACGGACAACGGACAACGGACAACGGACAACGGACAACGGACAACGGACAACGGACAACGGACAACGGACAACGGACAACGGACAACGGACAACGGACAACGGACAACGGACAACGGACAACGGACAACGGACAACGGACAACGGACAACGGACAACGGACAACGGACAACGGACAACGGACAACGGACAACGGACAACGGACAACGGACAACGGACAACGGACAACGGACAACGGACAACGGACAACGGACAACGGACAACGGACAACGGACAACGGACAACGGACAACGGACAACGGACAACGGACAACGGACAACGGACAACGGACAACGGACAACGGACAACGGACAACGGACAACGGACAACGGACAACGGACAACGGACAACGGACAACGGACAACGGACAACGGACAACGGACAACGGACAACGGACAACGGACAACGGACAACGGACAACGGACAACGGACAACGGACAACGGACAACGGACAACGGACAACGGACAACGGACAACGGACAACGGACAACGGACAACGGACAACGGACAACGGACAACGGACAACGGACAACGGACAACGGACAACGGACAACGGACAACGGACAACGGACAACGGACAACGGACAACGGACAACGGACAACGGACAACGGACAACGGACAACGGACAACGGACAACGGACAACGGACAACGGACAACGGACAACGGACAACGGACAACGGACAACGGACAACGGACAACGGACAACGGACAACGGACAACGGACAACGGACAACGGACAACGGACAACGGACAACGGACAACGGACAACGGACAACGGACAACGGACAACGGACAACGGACAACGGACAACGGACAACGGACAACGGACAACGGACAACGGACAACGGACAACGGACAACGGACAACGGACAACGGACAACGGACAACGGACAACGGACAACGGACAACGGACAACGGACAACGGACAACGGACAACGGACAACGGACAACGGACAACGGACAACGGACAACGGACAACGGACAACGGACAACGGACAACGGACAACGGACAACGGACAACGGACAACGGACAACGGACAACGGACAACGGACAACGGACAACGGACAACGGACAACGGACAACGGACAACGGACAACGGACAACGGACAACGGACAACGGACAACGGACAACGGACAACGGACAACGGACAACGGACAACGGACAACGGACAACGGACAACGGACAACGGACAACGGACAACGGACAACGGACAACGGACAACGGACAACGGACAACGGACAACGGACAACGGACAACGGACAACGGACAACGGACAACGGACAACGGACAACGGACAACGGACAACGGACAACGGACAACGGACAACGGACAACGGACAACGGACAACGGACAACGGACAACGGACAACGGACAACGGACAACGGACAACGGACAACGGACAACGGACAACGGACAACGGACAACGGACAACGGACAACGGACAACGGACAACGGACAACGGACAACGGACAACGGACAACGGACAACGGACAACGGACAACGGACAACGGACAACGGACAACGGACAACGGACAACGGACAACGGACAACGGACAACGGACAACGGACAACGGACAACGGACAACGGACAACGGACAACGGACAACGGACAACGGACAACGGACAACGGACAACGGACAACGGACAACGGACAACGGACAACGGACAACGGACAACGGACAACGGACAACGGACAACGGACAACGGACAACGGACAACGGACAACGGACAACGGACAACGGACAACGGACAACGGACAACGGACAACGGACAACGGACAACGGACAACGGACAACGGACAACGGACAACGGACAACGGACAACGGACAACGGACAACGGACAACGGACAACGGACAACGGACAACGGACAACGGACAACGGACAACGGACAACGGACAACGGACAACGGACAACGGACAACGGACAACGGACAACGGACAACGGACAACGGACAACGGACAACGGACAACGGACAACGGACAACGGACAACGGACAACGGACAACGGACAACGGACAACGGACAACGGACAACGGACAACGGACAACGGACAACGGACAACGGACAACGGACAACGGACAACGGACAACGGACAACGGACAACGGACAACGGACAACGGACAACGGACAACGGACAACGGACAACGGACAACGGACAACGGACAACGGACAACGGACAACGGACAACGGACAACGGACAACGGACAACGGACAACGGACAACGGACAACGGACAACGGACAACGGACAACGGACAACGGACAACGGACAACGGACAACGGACAACGGACAACGGACAACGGACAACGGACAACGGACAACGGACAACGGACAACGGACAACGGACAACGGACAACGGACAACGGACAACGGACAACGGACAACGGACAACGGACAACGGACAACGGACAACGGACAACGGACAACGGACAACGGACAACGGACAACGGACAACGGACAACGGACAACGGACAACGGACAACGGACAACGGACAACGGACAACGGACAACGGACAACGGACAACGGACAACGGACAACGGACAACGGACAACGGACAACGGACAACGGACAACGGACAACGGACAACGGACAACGGACAACGGACAACGGACAACGGACAACGGACAACGGACAACGGACAACGGACAACGGACAACGGACAACGGACAACGGACAACGGACAACGGACAACGGACAACGGACAACGGACAACGGACAACGGACAACGGACAACGGACAACGGACAACGGACAACGGACAACGGACAACGGACAACGGACAACGGACAACGGACAACGGACAACGGACAACGGACAACGGACAACGGACAACGGACAACGGACAACGGACAACGGACAACGGACAACGGACAACGGACAACGGACAACGGACAACGGACAACGGACAACGGACAACGGACAACGGACAACGGACAACGGACAACGGACAACGGACAACGGACAACGGACAACGGACAACGGACAACGGACAACGGACAACGGACAACGGACAACGGACAACGGACAACGGACAACGGACAACGGACAACGGACAACGGACAACGGACAACGGACAACGGACAACGGACAACGGACAACGGACAACGGACAACGGACAACGGACAACGGACAACGGACAACGGACAACGGACAACGGACAACGGACAACGGACAACGGACAACGGACAACGGACAACGGACAACGGACAACGGACAACGGACAACGGACAACGGACAACGGACAACGGACAACGGACAACGGACAACGGACAACGGACAACGGACAACGGACAACGGACAACGGACAACGGACAACGGACAACGGACAACGGACAACGGACAACGGACAACGGACAACGGACAACGGACAACGGACAACGGACAACGGACAACGGACAACGGACAACGGACAACGGACAACGGACAACGGACAACGGACAACGGACAACGGACAACGGACAACGGACAACGGACAACGGACAACGGACAACGGACAACGGACAACGGACAACGGACAACGGACAACGGACAACGGACAACGGACAACGGACAACGGACAACGGACAACGGACAACGGACAACGGACAACGGACAACGGACAACGGACAACGGACAACGGACAACGGACAACGGACAACGGACAACGGACAACGGACAACGGACAACGGACAACGGACAACGGACAACGGACAACGGACAACGGACAACGGACAACGGACAACGGACAACGGACAACGGACAACGGACAACGGACAACGGACAACGGACAACGGACAACGGACAACGGACAACGGACAACGGACAACGGACAACGGACAACGGACAACGGACAACGGACAACGGACAACGGACAACGGACAACGGACAACGGACAACGGACAACGGACAACGGACAACGGACAACGGACAACGGACAACGGACAACGGACAACGGACAACGGACAACGGACAACGGACAACGGACAACGGACAACGGACAACGGACAACGGACAACGGACAACGGACAACGGACAACGGACAACGGACAACGGACAACGGACAACGGACAACGGACAACGGACAACGGACAACGGACAACGGACAACGGACAACGGACAACGGACAACGGACAACGGACAACGGACAACGGACAACGGACAACGGACAACGGACAACGGACAACGGACAACGGACAACGGACAACGGACAACGGACAACGGACAACGGACAACGGACAACGGACAACGGACAACGGACAACGGACAACGGACAACGGACAACGGACAACGGACAACGGACAACGGACAACGGACAACGGACAACGGACAACGGACAACGGACAACGGACAACGGACAACGGACAACGGACAACGGACAACGGACAACGGACAACGGACAACGGACAACGGACAACGGACAACGGACAACGGACAACGGACAACGGACAACGGACAACGGACAACGGACAACGGACAACGGACAACGGACAACGGACAACGGACAACGGACAACGGACAACGGACAACGGACAACGGACAACGGACAACGGACAACGGACAACGGACAACGGACAACGGACAACGGACAACGGACAACGGACAACGGACAACGGACAACGGACAACGGACAACGGACAACGGACAACGGACAACGGACAACGGACAACGTACAACGGACAACGGACAACGGACAACGGACAACGGACAACGGACAACGGACAACGGACAACGGACAACGGACAACGGACAACGGACAACGGACAACGGACAACGGACAACGGACAACGGACAACGGACAACGGACAACGGACAACGGACAACGGACAACGGACAACGGACAACGGACAACGGACAACGGACAACGGACAACGGACAACGGACAACGGACAACGGACAACGGACAACGGACAACGGACAACGGACAACGGACAACGGACAACGGACAACGGACAACGGACAACGGACAACGGACAACGGACAACGGACAACGGACAACGGACAACGGACAACGGACAACGGACAACGGACAACGGACAACGGACAACGGACAACGGACAACGGACAACGGACAACGGACAACGGACAACGGACAACGGACAACGGACAACGGACAACGGACAACGGACAACGGACAACGGACAACGGACAACGGACAACGGACAACGGACAACGGACAACGGACAACGGACAACGGACAACGGACAACGGACAACGGACAACGGACAACGGACAACGGACAACGGACAACGGACAACGGACAACGGACAACGGACAACGGACAACGGACAACGGACAACGGACAACGGACAACGGACAACGGACAACGGACAACGGACAACGGACAACGGACAACGGACAACGGACAACGGACAACGGACAACGGACAACGGACAACGGACAACGGACAACGGACAACGGACAACGGACAACGGACAACGGACAACGGACAACGGACAACGGACAACGGACAACGGACAACGGACAACGGACAACGGACAACGGACAACGGACAACGGACAACGGACAACGGACAACGGACAACGGACAACGGACAACGGACAACGGACAACGGACAACGGACAACGGACAACGGACAACGGACAACGGACAACGGACAACGGACAACGGACAACGGACAACGGACAACGGACAACGGACAACGGACAACGGACAACGGACAACGGACAACGGACAACGGACAACGGACAACGGACAACGGACAACGGACAACGGACAACGGACAACGGACAACGGACAACGGACAACGGACAACGGACAACGGACAACGGACAACGGACAACGGACAACGGACAACGGACAACGGACAACGGACAACGGACAACGGACAACGGACAACGGACAACGGACAACGGACAACGGACAACGGACAACGGACAACGGACAACGGACAACGGACAACGGACAACGGACAACGGACAACGGACAACGGACAACGGACAACGGACAACGGACAACGGACAACGGACAACGGACAACGGACAACGGACAACGGACAACGGACAACGGACAACGGACAACGGACAACGGACAACGGACAACGGACAACGGACAACGGACAACGGACAACGGACAACGGACAACGGACAACGGACAACGGACAACGGACAACGGACAACGGACAACGGACAACGGACAACGGACAACGGACAACGGACAACGGACAACGGACAACGGACAACGGACAACGGACAACGAACAACGGACAACGGACAACGGACAACGGACAACGGACAACGGACAACGGACAACGGACAACGGACAACGGACAACGGACAACGGACAACGGACAACGGACAACGGACAACGGACAACGGACAACGGACAACGGACAACGGACAACGGACAACGGACAACGGACAACGGACAACGGACAACGGACAACGGACAACGGACAACGGACAACGGACAACGGACAACGGACAACGGACAACGGACAACGGACAACGGACAACGGACAACGGACAACGGACAACGGACAACGGACAACGGACAACGGACAACGGACAACGGACAACGGACAACGGACAACGGACAACGGACAACGGACAACGGACAACGGACAACGGACAACGGACAACGGACAACGGACAACGGACAACGGACAACGGACAACGGACAACGGACAACGGACAACGGACAACGGACAACGGACAACGGACAACGGACAACGGACAACGGACAACGGACAACGGACAACGGACAACGGACAACGGACAACGGACAACGGACAACGGACAACGGACAACGGACAACGGACAACGGACAACGGACAACGGACAACGGACAACGGACAACGGACAACGGACAACGGACAACGGACAACGGACAACGGACAACGGACAACGGACAACGGACAACGGACAACGGACAACGGACAACGGACAACGGACAACGGACAACGGACAACGGACAACGGACAACGGACAACGGACAACGGACAACGGACAACGGACAACGGACAACGGACAACGGACAACGGACAACGGACAACGGACAACGGACAACGGACAACGGACAACGGACAACGGACAACGGACAACGGACAACGGACAACGGACAACGGACAACGGACAACGGACAACGGACAACGGACAACGGACAACGGACAACGGACAACGGACAACGGACAACGGACAACGGACAACGGACAACGGACAACGGACAACGGACAACGGACAACGGACAACGGACAACGGACAACGGACAACGGACAACGGACAACGGACAACGGACAACGGACAACGGACAACGGACAACGGACAACGGACAACGGACAACGGACAACGGACAACGGACAACGGACAACGGACAACGGACAACGGACAACGGACAACGGACAACGGACAACGGACAACGGACAACGGACAACGGACAACGGACAACGGACAACGGACAACGGACAACGGACAACGGACAACGGACAACGGACAACGGACAACGGACAACGGACAACGGACAACGGACAACGGACAACGGACAACGGACAACGGACAACGGACAACGGACAACGGACAACGGACAACGGACAACGGACAACGGACAACGGACAACGGACAACGGACAACGGACAACGGACAACGGACAACGGACAACGGACAACGGACAACGGACAACGGACAACGGACAACGGACAACGGACAACGGACAACGGACAACGGACAACGGACAACGGACAACGGACAACGGACAACGGACAACGGACAACGGACAACGGACAACGGACAACGGACAACGGACAACGGACAACGGACAACGGACAACGGACAACGGACAACGGACAACGGACAACGGACAACGGACAACGGACAACGGACAACGGACAACGGACAACGGACAACGGACAACGGACAACGGACAACGGACAACGGACAACGGACAACGGACAACGGACAACGGACAACGGACAACGGACAACGGACAACGGACAACGGACAACGGACAACGGACAACGGACAACGGACAACGGACAACGGACAACGGACAACGGACAGCGGACAACGGACAACGGACAACGGACAACGGACAACGGACAACGGACAACGGACAACGGACAACGGACAACGGACAACGGACAACGGACAACGGACAACGGACAACGGACAACGGACAACGGACAACGGACAACGGACAACGGACAACGGACAACGGACAACGGACAACGGACAACGGACAACGGACAACGGACAACGGACAACGGACAACGGACAACGGACAACGGACAACGGACAACGGACAACGGACAACGGACAACGGACAACGGACAACGGACAACGGACAACGGACAACGGACAACGGACAACGGACAACGGACAACGGACAACGGACAACGGACAACGGACAACGGACAACGGACAACGGACAACGGACAACGGACAACGGACAACGGACAACGGACAACGGACAACGGACAACGGACAACGGACAACGGACAACGGACAACGGACAACGGACAACGGACAACGGACAACGGACAACGGACAACGGACAACGGACAACGGACAACGGACAACGGACAACGGACAACGGACAACGGACAACGGACAACGGACAACGGACAACGGACAACGGACAACGGACAACGGACAACGGACAACGGACAACGGACAACGGACAACGGACAACGGACAACGGACAACGGACAACGGACAACGGACAACGGACAACGGACAACGGACAACGGACAACGGACAACGGACAACGGACAACGGACAACGGACAACGGACAACGGACAACGGACAACGGACAACGGACAACGGACAACGGACAACGGACAACGGACAACGGACAACGGACAACGGACAACGGACAACGGACAACGGACAACGGACAACGGACAACGGACAACGGACAACGGACAACGGACAACGGACAACGGACAACGGACAACGGACAACGGACAACGGACAACGGACAACGGACAACGGACAACGGACAACGGACAACGGACAACGGACAACGGACAACGGACAACGGACAACGGACAACGGACAACGGACAACGGACAACGGACAACGGACAACGGACAACGGACAACGGACAACGGACAACGGACAACGGACAACGGACAACGGACAACGGACAACGGACAACGGACAACGGACAACGGACAACGGACAACGGACAACGGACAACGGACAACGGACAACGGACAACGGACAACGGACAACGGACAACGGACAACGGACAACGGACAACGGACAACGGACAACGGACAACGGACAACGGACAACGGACAACGGACAACGGACAACGGACAACGGACAACGGACAACGGACAACGGACAACGGACAACGGACAACGGACAACGGACAACGGACAACGGACAACGGACAACGGACAACGGACAACGGACAACGGACAACGGACAACGGACAACGGACAACGGACAACGGACAACGGACAACGGACAACGGACAACGGACAACGGACAACGGACAACGGACAACGGACAACGGACAACGGACAACGGACAACGGACAACGGACAACGGACAACGGACAACGGACAACGGACAACGGACAACGGACAACGGACAACGGACAACGGACAACGGACAACGGACAACGGACAACGGACAACGGACAACGGACAACGGACAACGGACAACGGACAACGGACAACGGACAACGGACAACGGACAACGGACAACGGACAACGGACAACGGACAACGGACAACGGACAACGGACAACGGACAACGGACAACGGACAACGGACAACGGACAACGGACAACGGACAACGGACAACGGACAACGGACAACGGACAACGGACAACGGACAACGGACAACGGACAACGGACAACGGACAACGGACAACGGACAACGGACAACGGACAACGGACAACGGACAACGGACAACGGACAACGGACAACGGACAACGGACAACGGACAACGGACAACGGACAACGGACAACGGACAACGGACAACGGACAACGGACAACGGACAACGGACAACGGACAACGGACAACGGACAACGGACAACGGACAACGGACAACGGACAACGGACAACGGACAACGGACAACGGACAACGGACAACGGACAACGGACAACGGACAACGGACAACGGACAACGGACAACGGACAACGGACAACGGACAACGGACAACGGACAACGGACAACGGACAACGGACAACGGACAACGGACAACGGACAACGGACAACGGACAACGGACAACGGACAACGGACAACGGACAACGGACAACGGACAACGGACAACGGACAACGGACAACGGACAACGGACAACGGACAACGGACAACGGACAACGGACAACGGACAACGGACAACGGACAACGGACAACGGACAACGGACAACGGACAACGGACAACGGACAACGGACAACGGACAACGGACAACGGACAACGGACAACGGACAACGGACAACGGACAACGGACAACGGACAACGGACAACGGACAACGGACAACGGACAACGGACAACGGACAACGGACAACGGACAACGGACAACGGACAGCGGACAACGGACAACGGACAACGGACAACGGACAACGGACAACGGACAACGGACAACGGACAACGGACAACGGACAACGGACAACGGACAACGGACAACGGACAACGGACAACGGACAACGGACAACGGACAACGGACAACGGACAACGGACAACGGACAACGGACAACGGACAACGGACAACGGACAACGGACAACGGACAACGGACAACGGACAACGGACAACGGACAACGGACAACGGACAACGGACAACGGACAACGGACAACGGACAACGGACAACGGACAACGGACAACGGACAACGGACAACGGACAACGGACAACGGACAACGGACAACGGACAACGGACAACGGACAACGGACAACGGACAACGGACAACGGACAACGGACAACGGACAACGGACAACGGACAACGGACAACGGACAACGGACAACGGACAACGGACAACGGACAACGGACAACGGACAACGGACAACGGACAACGGACAACGGACAACGGACAACGGACAACGGACAACGGACAACGGACAACGGACAACGGACAACGGACAACGGACAACGGACAACGGACAACGGACAACGGACAACGGACAACGGACAACGGACAACGGACAACGGACAACGGACAACGGACAACGGACAACGGACAACGGACAACGGACAACGGACAACGGACAACGGACAACGGACAACGGACAACGGACAACGGACAACGGACAACGGACAACGGACAACGGACAACGGACAACGGACAACGGACAACGGACAACGGACAACGGACAACGGACAACGGACAACGGACAACGGACAACGGACA
This sequence comes from Ichneumon xanthorius, assembly GCA_917499995.1. Lineage (NCBI taxonomy): Eukaryota > Metazoa > Arthropoda > Insecta > Hymenoptera > Ichneumonidae > Ichneumon > Ichneumon xanthorius. Next base: position 314,098 of record CAKJTD010000012.1, read on the forward strand.
ACGGACAACGGACAACGGACAACGGACAACGGACAACGGACAACGGACAACGGACAACGGACAACGGACAACGGACAACGGACAACGGACAACGGACAACGGACAACGGACAACGGACAACGGACAACGGACAACGGACAACGGACAACGGACAACGGACAACGGACAACGGACAACGGACAACGGACAACGGACAACGGACAACGGACAACGGACAACGGACAACGGACAACGGACAACGGACAACGGACAACGGACAACGGACAACGGACAACGGACAACGGACAACGGACAACGGACAACGGACAACGGACAACGGACAACGGACAACGGACAACGGACAACGGACAACGGACAACGGACAACGGACAACGGACAACGGACAACGGACAACGGACAACGGACAACGGACAACGGACAACGGACAACGGACAACGGACAACGGACAACGGACAACGGACAACGGACAACGGACAACGGACAACGGACAACGGACAACGGACAACGGACAACGGACAACGGACAACGGACAACGGACAACGGACAACGGACAACGGACAACGGACAACGGACAACGGACAACGGACAACGGACAACGGACAACGGACAACGGACAACGGACAACGGACAACGGACAACGGACAACGGACAACGGACAACGGACAACGGACAACGGACAACGGACAACGGACAACGGACAACGGACAACGGACAACGGACAACGGACAACGGACAACGGACAACGGACAACGGACAACGGACAACGGACAACGGACAACGGACAACGGACAACGGACAACGGACAACGGACAACGGACAACGGACAACGGACAACGGACAACGGACAACGGACAACGGACAACGGACAACGGACAACGGACAACGGACAACGGACAACGGACAACGGACAACGGACAACGGACAACGGACAACGGACAACGGACAACGGACAACGGACAACGGACAACGGACAACGGACAACGGACAACGGACAACGGACAACGGACAACGGACAACGGACAACGGACAACGGACAACGGACAACGGACAACGGACAACGGACAACGGACAACGGACAACGGACAACGGACAACGGACAACGGACAACGGACAACGGACAACGGACAACGGACAACGGACAACGGACAACGGACAACGGACAACGGACAACGGACAACGGACAACGGACAACGGACAACGGACAACGGACAACGGACAACGGACAACGGACAACGGACAACGGACAACGGACAACGGACAACGGACAACGGACAACGGACAACGGACAACGGACAACGGACAACGGACAACGGACAACGGACAACGGACAACGGACAACGGACAACGGACAACGGACAACGGACAACGGACAACGGACAACGGACAACGGACAACGGACAACGGACAACGGACAACGGACAACGGACAACGGACAACGGACAACGGACAACGGACAACGGACAACGGACAACGGACAACGGACAACGGACAACGGACAACGGACAACGGACAACGGACAACGGACAACGGACAACGGACAACGGACAACGGACAACGGACAACGGACAACGGACAACGGACAACGGACAACGGACAACGGACAACGGACAACGGACAACGGACAACGGACAACGGACAACGGACAACGGACAACGGACAACGGACAACGGACAACGGACAACGGACAACGGACAACGGACAACGGACAACGGACAACGGACAACGGACAACGGACAACGGACAACGGACAACGGACAACGGACAACGGACAACGGACAACGGACAACGGACAACGGACAACGGACAACGGACAACGGACAACGGACAACGGACAACGGACAACGGACAACGGACAACGGACAACGGACAACGGACAACGGACAACGGACAACGGACAACGGACAACGGACAACGGACAACGGACAACGGACAACGGACAACGGACAACGGACAACGGACAACGGACAACGGACAACGGACAACGGACAACGGACAACGGACAACGGACAACGGACAACGGACAACGGACAACGGACAACGGACAACGGACAACGGACAACGGACAACGGACAACGGACAACGGACAACGGACAACGGACAACGGACAACGGACAACGGACAACGGACAACGGACAACGGACAACGGACAACGGACAACGGACAACGGACAACGGACAACGGACAACGGACAACGGACAACGGACAACGGACAACGGACAACGGACAACGGACAACGGACAACGGACAACGGACAACGGACAACGGACAACGGACAACGGACAACGGACAACGGACAACGGACAACGGACAACGGACAACGGACAACGGACAACGGACAACGGACAACGGACAACGGACAACGTACAACGTACAACGGACAACGGACAACGTACAACGGACAACGGACAACGGACAACGGACAACGGACAACGGACAACGGACAACGGACAACGGACAACGGACAACGGACAACGGACAACGGACAACGGACAACGGACAACGGACAACGGACAACGGACAACGGACAACGGACAACGGACAACGGACAACGGACAACGGACAACGGACAACGGACAACGGACAACGGACAACGGACAACGGACAACGGACAACGGACAACGGACAACGGACAACGGACAACGGACAACGGACAACGGACAACGGACAACGGACAACGGACAACGGACAACGGACAACGGACAACGGACAACGGACAACGGACAACGGACAACGGACAACGGACAACGGACAACGGACAACGGACAACGGACAACGGACAACGGACAACGGACAACGGACAACGGACAACGGACAACGGACAACGGACAACGGACAACGGACAACGGACAACGGACAACGGACAACGGACAACGGACAACGGACAACGGACAACGGACAACGGACAACGGACAACGGACAACGGACAACGGACAACGGACAACGGACAACGGACAACGGACAACGGACAACGGACAACGGACAACGGACAACGGACAACGGACAACGGACAACGGACAACGGACAACGGACAACGGACAACGGACAACGGACAACGGACAACGGACAACGGACAACGGACAACGGACAACGGACAACGGACAACGGACAACGGACAACGGACAACGGACAACGGACAACGGACAACGGACAACGGACAACGGACAACGGACAACGGACAACGGACAACGGACAACGGACAACGGACAACGGACAACGGACAACGGACAACGGACAACGGACAACGGACAACGGACAACGGACAACGGACAACGGACAACGGACAACGGACAACGGACAACGGACAACGGACAACGGACAACGGACAACGGACAACGGACAACGGACAACGGACAACGGACAACGGACAACGGACAACGGACAACGGACAACGGACAACGGACAACGGACAACGGACAACGGACAACGGACAACGGACAACGGACAACGGACAACGGACAACGGACAACGGACAACGGACAACGGACAACGGACAACGGACAACGGACAACGGACAACGGACAACGGACAACGGACAACGGACAACGGACAACGGACAACGGACAACGGACAACGGACAACGGACAACGGACAACGGACAACGGACAACGGACAACGGACAACGGACAACGGACAACGGACAACGGACAACGGACAACGGACAACGGACAACGGACAACGGACAACGGACAACGGACAACGGACAACGGACAACGGACAACGGACAACGGACAACGGACAACGGACAACGGACAACGGACAACGGACAACGGACAACGGACAACGGACAACGGACAACGGACAACGGACAACGGACAACGGACAACGGACAACGGACAACGGACAACGGACAACGGACAACGGACAACGGACAACGGACAACGGACAACGGACAACGGACAACGGACAACGGACAACGGACAACGGACAACGGACAACGGACAACGGACAACGGACAACGGACAACGGACAACGGACAACGGACAACGGACAACGGACAACGGACAACGGACAACGGACAACGGACAACGGACAACGGACAACGGACAACGGACAACGGACAACGGACAACGGACAACGGACAACGGACAACGGACAACGGACAACGGACAACGGACAACGGACAACGGACAACGGACAACGGACAACGGACAACGGACAACGGACAACGGACAACGGACAACGGACAACGGACAACGGACAACGGACAACGGACAACGGACAACGGACAACGGACAACGGACAACGGACAACGGACAACGGACAACGGACAACGGACAACGGACAACGGACAACGGACAACGGACAACGGACAACGGACAACGGACAACGGACAACGGACAACGGACAACGGACAACGGACAACGGACAACGGACAACGGACAACGGACAACGGACAACGGACAACGGACAACGGACAACGGACAACGGACAACGGACAACGGACAACGGACAACGGACAACGGACAACGGACAACGGACAACGGACAACGGACAACGGACAACGGACAACGGACAACGGACAACGGACAACGGACAACGGACAACGGACAACGGACAACGGACAACGGACAACGGACAACGGACAACGGACAACGGACAACGGACAACGGACAACGGACAACGGACAACGGACAACGGACAACGGACAACGGACAACGGACAACGGACAACGGACAACGGACAACGGACAACGGACAACGGACAACGGACAACGGACAACGGACAACGGACAACGGACAACGGACAACGGACAACGGACAACGGACAACGGACAACGGACAACGGACAACGGACAACGGACAACGGACAACGGACAACGGACAACGGACAACGGACAACGGACAACGGACAACGGACAACGGACAACGGACAACGGACAACGGACAACGGACAACGGACAACGGACAACGGACAACGGACAACGGACAACGGACAACGGACAACGGACAACGGACAACGGACAACGGACAACGGACAACGGACAACGGACAACGGACAACGGACAACGGACAACGGACAACGGACAACGGACAACGGACAACGGACAACGGACAACGGACAACGGACAACGGACAACGGACAACGGACAACGGACAACGGACAACGGACAACGGACAACGGACAACGGACAACGGACAACGGACAACGGACAACGGACAACGGACAACGGACAACGGACAACGGACAACGGACAACGGACAACGGACAACGGACAACGGACAACGGACAACGGACAACGGACAACGGACAACGGACAACGGACAACGGACAACGGACAACGGACAACGGACAACGGACAACGGACAACGGACAACGGACAACGGACAACGGACAACGGACAACGGACAACGGACAACGACAACGGACAACGGACAACGGACAACGGACAACGGACAACGGACAACGGACAACGGACAACGGACAACGGACAACGGACAACGACAACGGACAACGGACAACGGACAACGGACAACGGACAACGGACAACGGACAACGGACAACGGACAACGGACAACGGACAACGGACAACGGACAACGACAACGACACAACGACAACGGACAACGGACAACGGACAACGGACAACGGACAACGGACAACGGACAACGGACAACGGACAACGACAACGGACAACGGACAACGACAACGGACAACGGACAACGGACAACGACAACGGACAACGGACAACGACAACGGACAACGGACAACGGACAACGGACAACGGACAACGACAACGACAACGGACAACGGACAACGACAACGACAACGACAACGGACAACGGACAACGGACAACGGACAACGGACAACGGACAACGACAACGACAACGACAACGACAACGACAACGACAACGACAACGACAACGACACAACGACAACGACACAACGACAACGACACAACGACAACGACACAACGACAACGACACAACGACAACGACACAACGACAACGACACAACGACAACGACACAACGACAACGACACAACGACAACGACACAACGACAACGACACAACGACAACGACACAACGACAACGACACAACGACAACGACACAACGACAACGACACAACGACAACGACACAACGACAACGACACAACGACAACGACACAACGACAACGACACAACGACAACGACACAACGACAACGACACAACGACAACGACACAACGACAACGACACAACGACAACGACACAACGACAACGACACAACGACAACGACACAACGACAACGACACAACGACAACGACACAACGACAACGACACAACGACAACGACACAACGACAACGACACAACGACAACGACACAACGACAACGACACAACGACAACGACACAACGACAACGACACAACGACAACGACACAACGACAACGACACAACGACAACGACACAACGACAACGACACAACGACAACGACACAACGACAACGACACAACGACAACGACACAACGACAACGACACAACGACAACGACACAACGACAACGACACAACGACAACGACACAACGACAACGACACAACGACAACGACACAACGACAACGACACAACGACAACGACACAACGACAACGACACAACGACAACGACACAACGACAACGACACAACGACAACGACACAACGACAACGACACAACGACAACGACACAACGACAACGACACAACGACAACGACACAACGACAACGACACAACGACAACGACACAACGACAACGACACAACGACAACGACACAACGACAACGACACAACGACAACGACACAACGACAACGACACAACGACAACGACACAACGACAACGACACAACGACAACGACACAACGACAACGACACAACGACAACGACACAACGACAACGACACAACGACAACGACACAACGACAACGACACAACGACAACGACACAACGACAACGACACAACGACAACGACACAACGACAACGACACAACGACAACGACACAACGACAACGACACAACGACAACGACACAACGACAACGACACAACGACAACGACACAACGACAACGACACAACGACAACGACACAACGACAACGACACAACGACAACGACACAACGACAACGACACAACGACAACGACACAACGACAACGACACAACGACAACGACACAACGACAACGACACAACGACAACGACACAACGACAACGACACAACGACAACGACACAACGACAACGACACAACGACAACGACACAACGACAACGACACAACGACAACGACACAACGACAACGACACAACGACAACGACACAACGACAACGACACAACGACAACGACACAACGACAACGACACAACGACAACGACACAACGACAACGACACAACGACAACGACACAACGACAACGACACAACGACAACGACACAACGACAACGACACAACGACAACGACACAACGACAACGACACAACGACAACGACACAACGACAACGACACAACGACAACGACACAACGACAACGACACAACGACAACGACACAACGACAACGACACAACGACAACGACACAACGACAACGACACAACGACAACGACACAACGACAACGACACAACGACAACGACACAACGACAACGACACAACGACAACGACACAACGACAACGACACAACGACAACGACACAACGACAACGACACAACGACAACGACACAACGACAACGACACAACGACAACGACACAACGACAACGACACAACGACAACGACACAACGACAACGACACAACGACAACGACACAACGACAACGACACAACGACAACGACACAACGACAACGACACAACGACAACGACACAACGACAACGACACAACGACAACGACACAACGACAACGACACAACGACAACGACACAACGACAACGACACAACGACAACGACACAACGACAACGACACAACGACAACGACACAACGACAACGACACAACGACAACGACACAACGACAAAACGACACAACGACACAACGACACAACGACACAACGACACAACGACACAACGACACAACGACACAACGACACAACGACACAACGACACAACGACACAACGACACAACGACACAACGACACAACGACACAACGACACAACGACACAACGACACAACGACACAACGACACAACGACACAACGACACAACGACACAACGACACAACGACACAACGACACAACGACACAACGACACAACGACACAACGACACAACGACACAACGACACAACGACACAACGACACAACGACACAACGACACAACGACACAACGACACAACGACACAACGACACAACGACACAACGACACAACGACACAACGACACAACGACACAACGACACAACGACACAACGACACAACGACACAACGACACAACGACACAACGACACAACGACACAACGACACAACGACACAACGACACAACGACACAACGACACAACGACACAACGACACAACGACACAACGACACAACGACACAACGACACAACGACACAACGACACAACGACACAACGACACAACGACACAACGACACAACGACACAACGACACAACGACACAACGACACAACGACACAACGACACAACGACACAACGACACAACGACACAACGACACAACGACACAACGACACAACGACACAACGACACAACGACACAACGACACAACGACACAACGACACAACGACACAACGACACAACGACACAACGACACAACGACACAACGACACAACGACACAACGACACAACGACACAACGACACAACGACACAACGACACAACGACACAACGACACAACGACACAACGACACAACGACACAACGACACAACGACACAACGACACAACGACACAACGACACAACGACACAACGACACAACGACACAACGACACAACGACACAACGACACAACGACACAACGACACAACGACACAACGACACAACGACACAACGACACAACGACACAACGACACAACGACACAACGACACAACGACACAACGACACAACGACACAACGACACAACGACACAACGACACAACGACACAACGACACAACGACACAACGACACAACGACACAACGACACAACGACACAACGACACAACGACACAACGACACAACGACACAACGACACAACGACACAACGACACAACGACACAACGACACAACGACACAACGACACAACGACACAACGACACAACGACACAACGACACAACGACACAACGACACAACGACACAACGACACAACGACACAACGACACAACGACACAACGACACAACGACACAACGACACAACGACACAACGACACAACGACACAACGACACAACGACACAACGACACAACGACACAACGACACAACGACACAACGACACAACGACACAACGACACAACGACACAACGACACAACGACACAACGACACAACGACACAACGACACAACGACACAACGACACAACGACACAACGACACAACGACACAACGACACAACGACACAACGACACAACGACACAACGACACAACGACACAACGACACAACGACACAACGACACAACGACACAACGACACAACGACACAACGACACAACGACACAACGACACAACGACACAACGACACAACGACACAACGACACAACGACACAACGACACAACGACACAACGACACAACGACACAACGACACAACGACACAACGACACAACGACACAACGACACAACGACACAACGACACAACGACACAACGACACAACGACACAACGACACAACGACACAACGACACAACGACACAACGACACAACGACACAACGACACAACGACACAACGACACAACGACACAACGACACAACGACACAACGACACAACGACACAACGACACAACGACACAACGACACAACGACACAACGACACAACGACACAACGACACAACGACACAACGACACAACGACACAACGACACAACGACACAACGACACAACGACACAACGACACAACGACACAACGACACAACGACACAACGACACAACGACACAACGACACAACGACACAACGACACAACGACACAACGACACAACGACACAACGACACAACGACACAACGACACAACGACACAACGACACAACGACACAACGACACAACGACACAACGACACAACGACACAACGACACAACGACACAACGACACAACGACACAACGACACAACGACACAACGACACAACGACACAACGACACAACGACACAACGACACAACGACACAACGACACAACGACACAACGACACAACGACACAACGACACAACGACACAACGACACAACGACACAACGACACAACGACACAACGACACAACGACACAACGACACAACGACACAACGACACAACGACACAACGACACAACGACACAACGACACAACGACACAACGACACAACGACACAACGACACAACGACACAACGACACAACGACACAACGACACAACGACACAACGACACAACGACACAACGACACAACGACACAACGACACAACGACACAACGACACAACGACACAACGACACAACGACACAACGACACAACGACACAACGACACAACGACACAACGACACAACGACACAACGACACAACGACACAACGACACAACGACACAACGACACAACGACACAACGACACAACGACACAACGACACAACGACACAACGACACAACGACACAACGACACAACGACACAACGACACAACGACACAACGACACAACGACACAACGACACAACGACACAACGACACAACGACACAACGACACAACGACACAACGACACAACGACACAACGACACAACGACACAACGACACAACGACACAACGACACAACGACACAACGACACAACGACACAACGACACAACGACACAACGACACAACGACACAACGACACAACGACACAACGACACAACGACACAACGACACAACGACACAACGACACAACGACACAACGACACAACGACACAACGACACAACGACACAACGACACAACGACACAACGACACAACGACACAACGACACAACGACACAACGACACAACGACACAACGACACAACGACACAACGACACAACGACACAACGACACAACGACACAACGACACAACGACACAACGACACAACGACACAACGACACAACGACACAACGACACAACGACACAACGACACAACGACACAACGACACAACGACACAACGACACAACGACACAACGACACAACGACACAACGACACAACGACACAACGACACAACGACACAACGACACAACGACACAACGACACAACGACACAACGACACAACGACACAACGACACAACGACACAACGACACAACGACACAACGACACAACGACACAACGACACAACGACACAACGACACAACGACACAACGACACAACGACACAACGACACAACGACACAACGACACAACGACACAACGACACAACGACACAACGACACAACGACACAACGACACAACGACACAACGACACAACGACACAACGACACAACGACACAACGACACAACGACACAACGACACAACGACACAACGACACAACGACACAACGACACAACGACACAACGACACAACGACACAACGACACAACGACACAACGACACAACGACACAACGACACAACGACACAACGACACAACGACACAACGACAAAACGACACAACGACACAACGACACAACGACACAACGACACAACGACACAACGACACAACGACACAACGACACAACGACACAACGACACAACGACACAACGACACAACGACACAACGACACAACGACACAACGACACAACGACACAACGACACAACGACACAACGACACAACGACACAACGACACAACGACACAACGACACAACGACACAACGACACAACGACACAACGACACAACGACACAACGACACAACGACACAACGACACAACGACACAACGACACAACGACACAACGACACAACGACACAACGACACAACGACACAACGACACAACGACACAACGACACAACGACACAACGACACAACGACACAACGACACAACGACACAACGACACAACGACACAACGACACAACGACACAACGACACAACGACACAACGACACAACGACACAACGACACAACGACACAACGACACAACGACACAACGACACAACGACACAACGACACAACGACACAACGACACAACGACACAACGACACAACGACACAACGACACAACGACACAACGACACAACGACACAACGACACAACGACACAACGACACAACGACACAACGACACAACGACACAACGACACAACGACACAACGACACAACGACACAACGACACAACGACACAACGACACAACGACACAACGACACAACGACACAACGACACAACGACACAACGACACAACGACACAACGACACAACGACACAACGACACAACGACACAACGACACAACGACACAACGACACAACGACACAACGACACAACGACACAACGACACAACGACACAACGACACAACGACACAACGACACAACGACACAACGACACAACGACACAACGACACAACGACACAACGACACAACGACACAACGACACAACGACACAACGACACAACGACACAACGACACAACGACACAACGACACAACGACACAACGACACAACGACACAACGACACAACGACACAACGACACAACGACACAACGACACAACGACACAACGACACAACGACACAACGACACAACGACACAACGACACAACGACACAACGACACAACGACACAACGACACAACGACACAACGACACAACGACACAACGACACAACGACACAACGACACAACGACACAACGACACAACGACACAACGACACAACGACACAACGACACAACGACACAACGACACAACGACACAACGACACAACGACACAACGACACAACGACACAACGACACAACGACGACAACGACACAACGACACAACGACACAACGACACAACGACACAACGACACAACGACACAACGACACAACGACACAACGACACAACGACACAACGACACAACGACACAACGACACAACGACACAACGACACAACGACACAACGACACAACGACACAACGACACAACGACACAACGACACAACGACACAACGACACAACGACACAACGACACAACGACACAACGACACAACGACACAACGACACAACGACACAACGACACAACGACACAACGACACAACGACACAACGACACAACGACACAACGACACAACGACACAACGACACAACGACACAACGACACAACGACACAACGACACAACGACACAACGACACAACGACACAACGACACAACGACACAACGACACAACGACACAACGACACAACGACACAACGACACAACGACACAACGACACAACGACACAACGACACAACGACACAACGACACAACGACACAACGACACAACGACACAACGACACAACGACACAACGACACAACGACACAACGACACAACGAACAACGACACAACGACACAACGACACAACGACACAACGACACAACGACACAACGACACAACGACACAACGACACAACGACACAACGACACAACGACACAACGACACAACGACACAACGACACAACGACAACGACACAACGACAACGACACAACGACAACGACACAACGACAACGACACAACGACACAACGACACAACGACAACGACACAACGACAACGACACAACGACAACGACACAACGACAACGACACAACGACAACGACACAACGACAACGACACAACGACAACGACACAACGACAACGACACAACGACAACGACACAACGACAACGACACAACGACAACGACACAACGACAACGACACAACGACAACGACACAACGACAACGACACAACGACAACGACACAACGACAACGACACAACGACAACGACACAACGACAACGACACAACGACAACGACACAACGACAACGACACAACGACAACGACACAACGACAACGACACAACGACAACGACACAACGACAACGACACAACGACAACGACACAACGACAACGACACAACGACAACGACACAACGACAACGACACAACGACAACGACACAACGACAACGACACAACGACAACGACACAACGACAACGACACAACGACAACGACACAACGACAACGACACAACGACAACGACACAACGACAACGACACAACGACAACGACACAACGACAACGACACAACGACAACGACACAACGACAACGACACAACGACAACGACACAACGACAACGACACAACGACAACGACACAACGACAACGACACAACGACAACGACACAACGACAACGACACAACGACAACGACACAACGACAACGACACAACGACAACGACACAACGACAACGACACAACGACAACGACACAACGACAACGACACAACGACAACGACACAACGACAACGACACAACGACAACGACACAACGACAACGACACAACGACAACGACACAACGACAACGACACAACGACAACGACACAACGACAACGACACAACGACAACGACACAACGACAACGACACAACGACAACGACACAACGACAACGACACAACGACAACGACACAACGACAACGACACAACGACAACGACACAACGACAACGACACAACGACAACGACACAACGACAACGACACAACGACAACGACACAACGACAACGACACAACGACAACGACACAACGACAACGACACAACGACAACGACACAACGACAACGACACAACGACAACGACACAACGACAACGACACAACGACAACGACACAACGACAACGACACAACGACAACGACACAACGACAACGACACAACGACAACGACACAACGACAACGACACAACGACAACGACACAACGACAACGACACAACGACAACGACACAACGACAACGACACAACGACAACGACACAACGACAACGACACAACGACAACGACACAACGACAACGACACAACGACAACGACACAACGACAACGACACAACGACAACGACACAACGACAACGACACAACGACAACAACGACACAACGACAACGACACAACGACAACGACACAACGACAACGACACAACGACAACGACACAACGACAACGACACAACGACAACGACACAACGACAACGACACAACGACAACGACACAACGACAACGACACAACGACAACGACACAACGACAACGACACAACGACAACGACACAACGACAACGACACAACGACAACGACACAACGACAACGACACAACGACAACGACACAACGACAACGACACAACGACAACGACACAACGACAACGACACAACGACAACGACACAACGACAACGACACAACGACAACGACACAACGACAACGACACAACGACAACGACACAACGACAACGACACAACGACAACGACACAACGACAACGACACAACGACAACGACACAACGACAACGACACAACGACAACGACACAACGACAACGACACAACGACAACGACACAACGACAACGACACAACGACAACGACACAACGACAACGACACAACGACAACGACACAACGACAACGACACAACGACAACGACACAACGACAACGACACAACGACAACGACACAACGACAACGACACAACGACAACGACACAACGACAACGACGACAACGACAACGACACAACGACAACGACACAACGACAACGACACAACGACAACGACACAACGACAACGACACAACGACAACGACACAACGACAACGACAACGACAACGACAACGACAACGACACAACGACAACGACAACGACAACGACACAACGACAACGACAACGACAACGACACAACGACAACGACAACGACAACGACAACGACAACGACAACGACAACGACAACGACAACGACAACGACAACGACAACGACAACGACAACGACAACGACAACGACAACGACAACGACAACGACAACGACAACGACAACGACAACGACAACGACAACGACAACGACAACGACAACGACAACGACAACGACAACGACAACGACAACGACAACGACAACGACAACGACAACGACAACGACAACGACAACGACAACGACAACGACAACGACAACGACAACGACAACGACAACGACAACGACAACGACAACGACAACGACAACGACAACGACAACGACAACGACAACGACAACGACAACGACAACGACAACGACAACGACAACGACAACGACAACGACAACGACAACGACAACGACAACGACAACGACAACGACAACGACAACGACAACGACAACGACAACGACAACGACAACGACAACGACAACGACAACGACAACGACAACGACAACGACAACGACAACGACAACGACAACGACAACGACAACGACAACGACAACGACAACGACAACGACAACGACAACGACAACGACAACGACAACGACAACGACAACGACAACGACAACGACAACGACAACGACAACGACAACGACAACGACAACGACAACGACAACGACAACGACAACGACAACGACAACGACAACGACAACGACAACGACAACGACAACGACAACGACAACGACAACGACAACGACAACGACAACGACAACGACAACGACAACGACAACGACAACGACAACGACAACGACAACGACAACGACAACGACAACGACAACGACAACGACAACGACAACGACAACGACAACGACAACGACAACGACAACGACAACGACAACGACAACGACAACGACAACGACAACGACAACGACAACGACAACGACAACGACAACGACAACGACAACGACAACGACAACGACAACGACAACGACAACGACAACGACAACGACAACGACAACGACAACGACAACGACAACGACAACGACAACGACAACGACAACGACAACGACAACGACAACGACAACGACAACGACAACGACAACGACAACGACAACGACAACGACAACGACAACGACAACGACAACGACAACGACAACGACAACGACAACGACAACGACAACGACAACGACAACGACAACGACAACGACAACGACAACGACAACGACAACGACAACGACAACGACAACGACAACGACAACGACAACGACAACGACAACGACAACGACAACGACAACGACAACGACAACGACAACGACAACGACAACGACAACGACAACGACAACGACAACGACAACGACAACGACAACGACAACGACAACGACAACGACAACGACAACGACAACGACAACGACAACGACAACGACAACGACAACGACAACGACAACGACAACGACAACGACAACGACAACGACAACGACAACGACAACGACAACGACAACGACAACGACAACGACAACGACAACGACAACGACAACGACAACGACAACGACAACGACAACGACAACGACAACGACAACGACAACGACAACGACAACGACAACGACAACGACAACGACAACGACAACGACAACGACAACGACAACGACAACGACAACGACAACGACAACGACAACGACAACGACAACGACAACGACAACGACAACGACAACGACAACGACAACGACAACGACAACGACAACGACAACGACAACGACAACGACAACGACAACGACAACGACAACGACAACGACAACGACAACGACAACGACAACGACAACGACAACGACAACGACAACGACAACGACAACGACAACGACAACGACAACGACAACGACAACGACAACGACAACGACAACGACAACGACAACGACAACGACAACGACAACGACAACGACAACGACAACGACAACGACAACGACAACGACAACGACAACGACAACGACAACGACAACGACAACGACAACGACAACGACAACGACAACGACAACGACAACGACAACGACAACGACAACGACAACGACAACGACAACGACAACGACAACGACAACGACAACGACAACGACAACGACAACGACAACGACAACGACAACGACAACGACAACGACAACGACAACGACAACGACAACGACAACGACAACGACAACGACAACGACAACGACAACGACAACGACAACGACAACGACAACGACAACGACAACGACAACGACAACGACAACGACAACGACAACGACAACGACAACGACAACGACAACGACAACGACAACGACAACGACAACGACAACGACAACGACAACGACAACGACAACGACAACGACAACGACAACGACAACGACAACGACAACGACAACGACAACGACAACGACAACGACAACGACAACGACAACGACAACGACAACGACAACGACAACGACAACGACAACGACAACGACAACGACAACGACAACGACAACGACAACGACAACGACAACGACAACGACAACGACAACGACAACGACAACGACAACGACAACGACAACGACAACGACAACGACAACGACAACGACAACGACAACGACAACGACAACGACAACGACAACGACAACGACAACGACAACGACAACGACAACGACAACGACAACGACAACGACAACGACAACGACAACGACTACGACAACGACAACGACAACGACAACGACAACGACAACGACAACGACAACGACAACGACAACGACAACGACAACGACAACGACAACGACAACGACAACGACAACGACAACGACAACGACAACGACAACGACAACGACAACGACAACGACAACGACAACGACAACGACAACGACAACGACAACGACAACGACAACGACAACGACAACGACAACGACAACGACAACGACAACGACAACGACAACGACAACGACAACGACAACGACAACGACAACGACAACGACAACGACAACGACAACGACAACGACAACGACAACGACAACGACAACGACAACGACAACGACAACGACAACGACAACGACAACGACAACGACAACGACAACGACAACGACAACGACAACGACAACGACAACGACAACGACAACGACAACGACAACGACAACGACAACGACAACGACAACGACAACGACAACGACAACGACAACGACAACGACAACGACAACGACAACGACAACGACAACGACAACGACAACGACAACGACAACGACAACGACAACGACAACGACAACGACAACGACAACGACAGCGACAACGACAACGACAACGACAACGACAACGACAACGACAACGACAACGACAACGACAACGACAACGACAACGACAACGACAACGACAACGACAACGACAACGACAACGACAACGACAACGACAACGACAACGACAACGACAACGACAACGACAACGACAACGACAACGACAACGACAACGACAACGACAACGACAACGACAACGACAACGACAACGACACAACGACACAACGACACAACGACACAACGACACAACGACACAACGACACAACGACACAACGACACAACGACACAACGACACAACGACACAACGACACAACGACACAACGACACAACGACACAACGACACAACGACACAACGACACAACGACACAACGACACAACGACACAACGACACAACGACACAACGACACAACGACACAACGACACAACGACACAACGACACAACGACACAACGACACAACGACACAACGACACAACGACACAACGACACAACGACACAACGACACAACGACACAACGACACAACGACACAACGACACAACGACACAACGACACAACGACACAACGACACAACGACACAACGACACAACGACACAACGACACAACGACACAACGACACAACGACACAACGACACAACGACACAACGACACAACGACACAACGACACAACGACACAACGACACAACGACACAACGACACAACGACACAACGACACAACGACACAACGACACAACGACACAACGACACAACGACACAACGACACAACGACACAACGACACAACGACACAACGACACAACGACACAACGACACAACGACACAACGACACAACGACACAACGACACAACGACACAACGACACAACGACACAACGACACAACGACACAACGACACAACGACACAACGACACAACGACACAACGACACAACGACACAACGACACAACGACACAACGACACAACGACACAACGACACAACGACACAACGACACAACGACACAACGACACAACGACACAACGACACAACGACACAACGACACAACGACACAACGACACAACGACACAACGACACAACGACACAACGACACAACGACACAACGACACAACGACACAACGACACAACGACACAACGACACAACGACACAACGACACAACGACACAACGACACAACGACACAACGACACAACGACACAACGACACAACGACACAACGACACAACGACACAACGACACAACGACACAACGACACAACGACACAACGACACAACGACACAACGACACAACGACACAACGACACAACGACACAACGACACAACGACACAACGACACAACGACACAACGACACAACGACACAACGACACAACGACACAACGACACAACGACACAACGACACAACGACACAACGACACAACGACACAACGACACAACGACACAACGACACAACGACACAACGACACAACGACACAACGACACAACGACACAACGACACAACGACACAACGACACAACGACACAACGACACAACGACACAACGACACAACGACACAACGACACAACGACACAACGACACAACGACACAACGACACAACGACACAACGACACAACGACACAACGACACAACGACACAACGACACAACGACACAACGACACAACGACACAACGACACAACGACACAACGACACAACGACACAACGACACAACGACACAACGACACAACGACACAACGACACAACGACACAACGACACAACGACACAACGACACAACGACACAACGACACAACGACACAACGACACAACGACACAACGACACAACGACACAACGACACAACGACACAACGACACAACGACACAACGACACAACGACACAACGACACAACGACACAACGACACAACGACACAACGACACAACGACACAACGACACAACGACACAACGACACAACGACACAACGACACAACGACACAACGACACAACGACACAACGACACAACGACACAACGACACAACGACACAACGACACAACGACACAACGACACAACGACACAACGACACAACGACACAACGACACAACGACACAACGACACAACGACACAACGACACAACGACACAACGACACAACGACACAACGACACAACGACACAACGACACAACGACACAACGACACAACGACACAACGACACAACGACACAACGACACAACGACACAACGACACAACGACACAACGACACAACGACACAACGACACAACGACACAACGACACAACGACACAACGACACAACGACACAACGACACAACGACACAACGACACAACGACACAACGACACAACGACACAACGACACAACGACACAACGACACAACGACACAACGACACAACGACACAACGACACAACGACACAACGACACAACGACACAACGACACAACGACACAACGACACAACGACACAACGACACAACGACACAACGACACAACGACACAACGACACAACGACACAACGACACAACGACACAACGACACAACGACACAACGACACAACGACACAACGACACAACGACACAACGACACAACGACACAACGACACAACGACACAACGACACAACGACACAACGACACAACGACACAACGACACAACGACACAACGACACAACGACACAACGACACAACGACACAACGACACAACGACACAACGACACAACGACACAACGACACAACGACACAACGACACAACGACACAACGACACAACGACACAACGACACAACGACACAACGACACAACGACACAACGACACAACGACACAACGACACAACGACACAACGACACAACGACACAACGACACAACGACACAACGACACAACGACACAACGACACAACGACACAACGACACAACGACACAACGACACAACGACACAACGACACAACGACACAACGACACAACGACACAACGACACAACGACACAACGACACAACGACACAACGACACAACGACACAACGACACAACGACACAACGACACAACGACACAACGACACAACGACACAACGACACAACGACACAACGACACAACGACACAACGACACAACGACACAACGACACAACGACACAACGACACAACGACACAACGACACAACGACACAACGACACAACGACACAACGACACAACGACACAACGACACAACGACACAACGACACAACGACACAACGACACAACGACACAACGACACAACGACACAACGACACAACGACACAACGACACAACGACACAACGACACAACGACACAACGACACAACGACACAACGACACAACGACACAACGACACAACGACACAACGACACAACGACACAACGACACAACGACACAACGACACAACGACACAACGACACAACGACACAACGACACAACGACACAACGACACAACGACACAACGACACAACGACACAACGACACAACGACACAACGACACAACGACACAACGACACAACGACACAACGACACAACGACACAACGACACAACGACACAACGACACAACGACACAACGACACAACGACACAACGACACAACGACACAACGACACAACGACACAACGACACAACGACACAACGACACAACGACACAACGACACAACGACACAACGACACAACGACACAACGACACAACGACACAACGACACAACGACACAACGACACAACGACACAACGACACAACGACACAACGACACAACGACACAACGACACAACGACACAACGACACAACGACACAACGACACAACGACACAACGACACAACGACACAACGACACAACGACACAACGACACAACGACACAACGACACAACGACACAACGACACAACGACACAACGACACAACGACACAACGACACAACGACACAACGACACAACGACACAACGACACAACGACACAACGACACAACGACACAACGACACAACGACACAACGACACAACGACACAACGACACAACGACACAACGACACAACGACACAACGACACAACGACACAACGACACAACGACACAACGACACAACGACACAACGACACAACGACACAACGACACAACGACACAACGACACAACGACACAACGACACAACGACACAACGACACAACGACACAACGACACAACGACACAACGACACAACGACACAACGACACAACGACACAACGACACAACGACACAACGACACAACGACACAACGACACAACGACACAACGACACAACGACACAACGACACAACGACACAACGACACAACGACACAACGACACAACGACACAACGACACAACGACACAACGACACAACGACACAACGACACAACGACACAACGACACAACGACACAAAACGACACAACGACACAACGACACAACGACACAACGACACAACGACACAACGACACAACGACACAACGACACAACGACACAACGACACAACGACACAACGACACAACGACACAACGACACAACGACACAACGACACAACGACACAACGACACAACGACACAACGACACAACGACACAACGACACAACGACACAACGACACAACGACACAACGACACAACGACACAACGACACAACGACACAACGACACAACGACACAACGACACAACGACACAACGACACAACGACACAACGACACAACGACACAACGACACAACGACACAACGACACAACGACACAACGACACAACGACACAACGACACAACGACACAACGACACAACGACACAACGACACAACGACACAACGACACAACGACACAACGACACAACGACACAACGACACAACGACACAACGACACAACGACACAACGACACAACGACACAACGACACAACGACACAACGACACAACGACACAACGACACAACGACACAACGACACAACGACACAACGACACAACGACACAACGACACAACGACACAACGACACAACGACACAACGACACAACGACACAACGACACAACGACACAACGACACAACGACACAACGACACAACGACACAACGACACAACGACACAACGACACAACGACACAACGACACAACGACACAACGACACAACGACACAACGACACAACGACACAACGACACAACGACACAACGACACAACGACACAACGACACAACGACACAACGACACAACGACACAACGACACAACGACACAACGACACAACGACACAACGACACAACGACACAACGACACAACGACACAACGACACAACGACACAACGACACAACGACACAACGACACAACGACACAACGACACAACGACACAACGACACAACGACACAACGACACAACGACACAACGACACAACGACACAACGACACAACGACACAACGACACAACGACACAACGACACAACGACACAACGACACAACGACACAACGACACAACGACACAACGACACAACGACACAACGACACAACGACACAACGACACAACGACACAACGACACAACGACACAACGACACAACGACACAACGACACAACGACACAACGACACAACGACACAACGACACAACGACACAACGACACAACGACACAACGACACAACGACACAACGACACAACGACACAACGACACAACGACACAACGACACAACGACACAACGACACAACGACACAACGACACAACGACACAACGACACAACGACACAACGACACAACGACACAACGACACAACGACACAACGACACAACGACACAACGACACAACGACAACGACACAACGACACAACGACACAACGACACAACGACAACGACACAACGACACAACGACACAACGACAACGACACAACGACAACGACACAACGACAACGACACAACGACAACGACACAACGACAACGACACAACGACAACGACACAACGACAACGACACAACGACAACGACACAACGACAACGACACAACGACAACGACACAACGACAACGACACAACGACAACGACACAACGACAACGACACAACGACAACGACACAACGACAACGACACAACGACAACGACACAACGACAACGACACAACGACAACGACACAACGACAACGACACAACGACAACGACACAACGACAACGACACAACGACAACGACACAACGACAACGACACAACGACAACGACACAACGACAACGACACAACGACAACGACACAACGACAACGACACAACGACAACGACACAACGACAACGACACAACGACAACGACACAACGACAACGACACAACGACAACGACACAACGACAACGACACAACGACAACGACACAACGACAACGACACAACGACAACGACACAACGACAACGACACAACGACAACGACACAACGACAACGACACAACGACAACGACACAACGACAACGACACAACGACAACGACACAACGACAACGACACAACGACAACGACACAACGACAACGACACAACGACAACGACACAACGACAACGACACAACGACAACGACACAACGACAACGACACAACGACAACGACACAACGACAACGACACAACGACAACGACACAACGACAACGACACAACGACAACGACACAACGACAACGACACAACGACAACGACACAACGACAACGACACAACGACAACGACACAACGACAACGACACAACGACAACGACACAACGACAACGACACAACGACAACGACACAACGACAACGACACAACGACAACGACACAACGACAACGACACAACGACAACGACACAACGACAACGACACAACGACAACGACACAACGACAACGACACAACGACAACGACACAACGACAACGACACTACGACAACGACACAACGACAACGACACAACGACAACGACACAACGACAACGACACAACGACAACGACACAACGACAACGACACAACGACAACGACACAACGACAACGACACAACGACAACGACACAACGACAACGACACAACGACAACGACACAACGACAACGACACAACGACAACGACACAACGACAACGACACAACGACAACGACACAACGACAACGACACAACGACAACGACACAACGACAACGACACAACGACAACGACACAACGACAACGACACAACGACAACGACACAACGACAACGACACAACGACAACGACACAACGACAACGACACAACGACAACGACACAACGACAACGACACAACGACAACGACACAACGACAACGACACAACGACAACGACACAACGACAACGACACAACGACAACGACACAACGACAACGACACAACGACAACGACACAACGACAACGACACAACGACAACGACACAACGACAACGACACAACGACAACGACACAACGACAACGACACAACGACAACGACACAACGACAACGACACAACGACAACGACACAACGACAACGACACAACGACAACGACACAACGACAACGACACAACGACAACGACACAACGACAACGACACAACGACAACGACACAACGACAACGACACAACGACAACGACACAACGACAACGACACAACGACAACGACACAACGACAACGACACAACGACAACGACACAACGACAACGACACAACGACAACGACACAACGACAACGACACAACGACAACGACACAACGACAACGACACAACGACAACGACACAACGACAACGACACAACGACAACGACACAACGACAACGACACAACGACAACGACAACGACAACGACAACGACAACGACAACGACAACGACAACGACAACGACAACGACACAACGACAACGACAACGACAACGACAACGACAACGACAACGACAACGACAACGACAACGACAACGACAACGACAACGACAACGACAACGACAACGACAACGACAACGACAACGACAACGACAACGACAACGACAACGACAACGACAACGACAACGACACGACAACGACAACGACAACGACAACGACAACGACAACGACAACGACAACGACAACGACAACGACAACGACAACGACAACGACAACGACAACGACAACGACAACGACAACGACAACGACAACGACAACGACAACGACACGACAACGACAACGACAACGACAACGACAACGACAACGACAACGACAACGACAACGACAACGACAACGACAACGACACCGACAACGACAACGACAACGACAACGACAACGACAACGACAACGACAACGACAACGACAACGACAACGACAACGACAACGACAACGACAACGACAACGACAACGACAACGACAACGACAACGACAACGACAACGACAACGACAACGACAACGACAACGACAACGACAACGACAACGACAACGACAACGACAACGACAACGACAACGACAACGACAACGACAACGACAACGACAACGACAACGACAACGACAACGACAACGACAACGACAACGACAACGACAACGACAACGACAACGACAACGACAACGACAACGACAACGACAACGACAACGACAACGACAACGACAACGACAACGACAACGACAACGACAACGACAACGACAACGACAACGACAACGACAACGACAACGACAACGACAACGACAACGACAACGACAACGACAACGACAACGACAACGACAACGACACGACACGACAACGACAACGACACGACAACGACAACGACAACGACAACGACAACGACAACGACAACGACACAACGACAACGACAACGACAACGACAACGACAACGACAACGACAACGACAACGACAACGACAACGACAACGACAACGACAACGACAACGACAACGACAACGACAACGACAACGACAACGACAACGACAACGACAACGACAACGACAACGACAACGACAACGACAACGAACAACGACAACGACAACGACAACGACAACGACAACGACAACGACAACGACAACGACAACGACAACGACAACGACAACGACACGACAACGACAACGACAACGACAACGACAACGACAACGACAACGACAACGACACAACGACAACGACAACGACAACGACACGACAACGACAACGACAACGACAACGACAACGACAACGACAACGACAACGACAACGACAACGACAACGACAACGACAACGACAACGACAACGACACAACGACAACGACACAACGACAACGACACAACGACAACGACACAACGACAACGACACAACGACAACGACACAACGACAACGACACAACGACAACGACACAACGACAACGACACAACGACAACGACACAACGACAACGACACAACGACAACGACACAACGACAACGACACAACGACAACGACACAACGACAACGACACAACGACAACGACACAACGACAACGACACAACGACAACGACACAACGACAACGACACAACGACAACGACACAACGACAACGACACAACGACAACGACACAACGACAACGACACAACGACAACGACACAACGACAACGACACAACGACAACGACACAACGACAACGACACAACGACAACGACACAACGACAACGACACAACGACAACGACACAACGACAACGACACAACGACAACGACACAACGACAACGACACAACGACAACGACACAACGACAACGACACAACGACAACGACACAACGACAACGACACAACGACAACGACACAACGACAACGACACAACGACAACGACACAACGACAACGACACAACGACAACGACACAACGACAACGACACAACGACAACGACACAACGACAACGACACAACGACAACGACACAACGACACAACGACAACGACAACGACACAACGACAACGACACAACGACAACGACACAACGACAACGACACAACGACAACGACACAACGACAACGACACAACGACAACGACACAACGACAACGACACAACGACAACGACACAACGACAACGACACAACGACAACGACACAACGACAACGACACAACGACAACGACACAACGACAACGACACAACGACAACGACACAACGACAACGACACAACGACAACGACACAACGACAACGACACAACGACAACGACACAACGACAACGACACAACGACAACGACACAACGACAACGACACAACGACAACGACACAACGACAACGACACAACGACAACGACACAACGACAACGACACAACGACAACGACACAACGACAACGACACATAACGACAACGACACAACGACAACGACACAACGACAACGACACAACGACACCGACACAACGACAACGACACAACGACAACGACACAACGACACACGACAACGACACAACGACACACGACACAACGACACACGACACAACGACCACGGACACAACGACAACGACACAACGACAACGACACAACGACAACGACACAACGACAACGACACAACGACAACGACACAACGACAACGACACAACGACAACGACACAACGACAACGACCCAACGACACAACGACAACGACACAACGACAACGACACAACGACAACGACACAACGACAACGACACAACGACAACGACACAACGACACAACGACACAACGACAACGACCACGACAACGACACACGACACACACACGACAACGACACAACGACAACGACACAACGACAACGACCACAACGACAACGACACAACGACAACGACACAACGACAACGACACAACGACAACGACACAACGACAACGACACAACGACAACGACACACGACAACGACACAACGACAACGACACAACGACAACGACACAACGACACGACACAACGACAACGACACAACGACAACGACACAACGACAACGACACAACGACAACGACACAACGACAACGACACAACGACAACGACACAACGACAACGAAACAACGACAACGACACAACGACAACGACACAACGACAACGACACAACGACAACGACACAACGACAACGACACAACGACAACGACACAACGACAACGACACAACGACAACGACACAACGACAACGACACAACGACAACGACACAACGACAACGACACAACGACAACGACACAACGACAACGACACAACGACAACGACACACAACGACAACGACACAACGACAACGACAACGACACAACGACACACGACAACGACACAACGACCACGACACAACGACACAACGACAACGACACAACGACAACGACACAACGACAACGACACAACGACAACGACACAACGACAACGACACAACGACAACGACACAACGACAACGACACAACGACAACGACACAACGACAACGACACAACGACAACGACACAACGACAACGACACAACGACAACGACACAACGACAACGACACAACGACAACGACACAACGACAACGACACAACGACAACGACACAACGACAACGACACAACGACAACGACACAACGACAACGACACAACGACAACGACACAACGACAACGACACAACGACAACGACACAACGACAACGACACAACGACAACGACACAACGACAACGACACAACGACAACGACACAACGACAACGACACAACGACAACGACACAACGACAACGACACAACGACAACGACACAACGACAACGACACAACGACAACGACACAACGACAACGACACAACGACAACGACACAACGACAACGACACAACGACAACGACACAACGACAACGACACAACGACAACGACACAACGACAACGACACAACGACAACGACACAACGACAACGACACAACGACAACGACACAACGACAACGACACAACGACAACGACACAACGACAACGACACAACGACAACGACACAACGACAACGACACAACGACAACGACACAACGACAACGACACAACGACAACGACACAACGACAACGACACAACGACAACGACACAACGACAACGACACAACGACAACGACACAACGACAACGACACAACGACAACGACACAACGACAACGACACAACGACAACGACACAACGACAACGACACAACGACAACGACACAACGACAACGACACAACGACAACGACACAACGACAACGACACAACGACAACGACACAACGACAACGACACAACGACAACGACACAACGACAACGACACAACGACAACGACACAACGACAACGACACAACGACAACGACACAACGACAACGACACAACGACAACGACACAACGACAACGACACAACGACAACGACACAACGACAACGACACAACGACAACGACACAACGACAACGACACAACGACAACGACACAACGACAACGACACAACGACAACGACACAACGACAACGACACAACGACAACGACACAACGACAACGACACAACGACAACGACACAACGACAACGACACAACGACAACGACACAACGACAACGACACAACGACAACGACACAACGACAACGACACAACGACAACGACACAACGACAACGACACAACGACAACGACACAACGACAACGACACAACGACAACGACACAACGACAACGACACAACGACAACGCAACGACACAACGACAACGACACAACGACAACGACACAACGACAACGACACAACGACAACGACACAACGACAACGACACAACGACAACGACACAACGACAACGACACAACGACAACGACACAACGACAACGACACAACGACAACGACACAACGACAACGACACAACGACAACGACACAACGACAACGACACAACGACAACGACACAACGACAACGACACAACGACAACGACACAACGACAACGACACAACGACAACGACACAACGACAACGACACAACGACAACGACACAACGACAACGACACAACGACAACGACACAACGACAACGACACAACGACAACGACACAACGACAACGACACAACGACAACGACACAACGACAACGACACAACGACAACGACACAACGACAACGACACAACGACAACGACACAACGACAACGACACAACGACAACGACACAACGACAACGACACAACGACAACGACACAACGACAACGACACAACGACAACGACACAACGACAACGACACAACGACAACGACACAACGACAACGACACAACGACAACGACACAACGACAACGACACAACGACAACGACACAACGACAACGACACAACGACAACGACACAACGACAACGACACAACGACAACGACACAACGACAACGACACAACGACAACGACACAACGACAACGACACAACGACAACGACACAACGACAACGACACAACGACAACGACACAACGACAACGACACAACGACAACGACACAACGACAACGACACAACGACAACGACACAACGACAACGACACAACGACAACGACACAACGACAACGACACAACGACAACGCCACAACGACAACGACACAACGACAACGACACAACGACAACGACACAACGACAACGACACAACGACAACGACACAACGACAACGACACAACGACAACGACACAACGACAACGACACAACGACAACGACACAACGACAACGACACAACGACAACGACACAACGACAACGACACAACGACAACGACACAACGACAACGACACAACGACAACGACACAACGACAACGACACAACGACAACGACACAACGACAACGACACAACGACAACGACACAACGACAACGACACAACGACAACGACACAACGACAACGACACAACGACAACGACACAACGACAACGACACAACGACAACGACACAACGACAACGACACAACGACAACGACACAACGACAACGACACAACGACAACGACACAACGACAACGACACAACGACAACGACACAACGACAACGACACAACGACAACGACACAACGACAACGACACAACGACAACGACACAACGACAACGACGACAACGACAACGACACAACGACAACGACACAACGACAACGACACAACGACAACGACACAACGACAACGACACAACGACAACGACACAACGACAACGACACAACGACAACGACACAACGACAACGACACAACGACAACGACACAACGACAACGACACAACGACAACGACACAACGACAACGACACAACGACAACGACACAACGACAACGACACAACGACAACGACACAACGACAACGACACAACGACAACGACACAACGACAACGACACAACGACAACGACACAACGACAACGACACAACGACAACGACACAACGACAACGACACAACGACAACGACACAACGACAACGACACAACGACAACGACACAACGACAACGACACAACGACAACGACACAACGACAACGACACAACGACAACGACACAACGACAACGACACAACGACAACGACACAACGACAACGACACAACGACAACGACACAACGACAACGACACAACGACAACGACACAACGACAACGACACAACGACAACGACACAACGACAACGACACAACGACAACGACACAACGACAACGACACAACGACAACGACACAACGACAACGACACAACGACAACGACACAACGACAACGACACAACGACAACGACACAACGACAACGACACAACGACAACGACACAACGACAACGACACAACGACAACGACACAACGACAACGACACAACGACAACGACACAACGACAACGACACAACGACAACGACACAACGACAACGACACAACGACAACGACACAACGACAACGACACAACGACAACGACACAACGACAACGACACAACGACAACGACACAACGACAACGACACAACGACAACGACACAACGACAACGACACAACGACAACGACACAACGACAACGACACAACGACAACGACACAACGACAACGACACAACGACAACGACACAACGACAACGACACAACGACAACGACACAACGACAACGACACAACGACAACGACACAACGACAACGACACAACGACAACGACACAACGACAACGACACAACGACAACGACACAACGACAACGACACAACGACAACGACACAACGACAACGACACAACGACAACGACACAACGACAACGACACAACGACAACGACACAACGACAACGACACAACGACAACGACACAACGACAACGACACAACGACAACGACACAACGACAACGACACAACGACAACGACACAACGACAACGACACAACGACAACGACACAACGACAACGACACAACGACAACGACACAACGACAACGACACAACGACAACGACACAACGACAACGACACAACGACAACGACACAACGACAACGACACAACGACAACGACACAACGACAACGACACAACGACAACGACACAACGACAACGACACAACGACAACGACACAACGACAACGACACAACGACAACGACACAACGACAACGACACAACGACAACGACACAACGACAACGACACAACGACAACGACACAACGACAACGACACAACGACAACGACACAACGACAACGACACAACGACAACGACACAACGACAACGACACAACGACAACGACACAACGACAACGACACAACGACAACGACACAACGACAACGACACAACGACAACGACACAACGACAACGACACAACGACAACGACACAACGACAACGACACAACGACAACGACACAACGACAACGACACAACGACAACGACACAACGACAACGACACAACGACAACGACACAACGACAACGACACAACGACAACGACACAACGACAACGACACAACGACAACGACACAACGACAACGACACAACGACAACGACACAACGACAACGACACAACGACAACGACACAACGACAACGACACAACGACAACGACACAACGACAACGACACAACGACAACGACACAACGACAACGACACAACGACAACGACACAACGACAACGACACAACGACAACGACACAACGACAACGACACAACGACAACGACACAACGACAACGACACAACGACAACGACACAACGACAACGACACAACGACAACGACACAACGACAACGACACAACGACAACGACACAACGACAACGACACAACGACAACGACACAACGACAACGACACAACGACAACGACACAACGACAACGACACAACGACAACGACACAACGACAA
The DNA here is from genome assembly GCA_917499995.1 of Ichneumon xanthorius. NCBI lineage: Eukaryota > Metazoa > Arthropoda > Insecta > Hymenoptera > Ichneumonidae > Ichneumon > Ichneumon xanthorius. Next base: position 349,063 of record CAKJTD010000012.1, read on the forward strand.
CGACACAACGACAACGACACAACGACAACGACACAACGACAACGACACAACGACAACGACACAACGACAACGACACAACGACAACGACACAACGACAACGACACAACGACAACGACACAACGACAACGACACAACGACAACGACACAACGACAACGACACAACGACAACGACACAACGACAACGACACAACGACAACGACACAACGACAACGACACAACGACAACGACACAACGACAACGACACAACGACAACGACACAACGACAACGACACAACGACAACGACACAACGACAACGACACAACGACAACGACACAACGACAACGACACAACGACAACGACACAACGACAACGACACAACGACAACGACACAACGACAACGACACAACGACAACGACACAACGACAACGACACAACGACAACGACACAACGACAACGACACAACGACAACGACACAACGACAACGACACAACGACAACGACACAACGACAACGACACAACGACAACGACACAACGACAACGACACAACGACAACGACACAACGACAACGACACAACGACAACGACACAACGACAACGACACAACGACAACGACACAACGACAACGACACAACGACAACGACACAACGACAACGACACAACGACAACGACAACGACACAACGACACAACGACAACGACACAACGACAACGACACAACGACAACGACACAACGACAACGACACAACGACAACGACACAACGACAACGACACAACGACAACGACACAACGACAACGACACAACGACAACGACACAACGACAACGACACAACGACAACGACACAACGACAACGACACAACGACAACGACACAACGACAACGACACAACGACAACGACACAACGACAACGACACAACGACAACGACACAACGACAACGACACAACGCCAACGACACAACGACAACGACACAACGACAACGACCCAACGACAACGACACAACGACAACGACACAACGACAACGACACAACGACAACGACACAACGACAACGACACAACGACAACGACACAACGACAACGACACAACGACAACGACACAACGACAACGACACAACGACAACGACACAACGACAACGACACAACGACAACGACACAACGACAACGACACAACGACAACGACACAACGACAACGACACAACGACAACGACACAACGACAACGACACAACGACAACGACACAACGACAACGACACAACGACAACGACACAACGACAACGACACAACGACAACGACACAACGACAACGACACAACGACAACGACACAACGACAACGACACAACGACAACGACACAACGACAACGACACAACGACAACGACACAACGACAACGACACAACGACAACGACACAACGACAACGACACAACGACAACGACACAACGACAACGACACAACGACAACGACACAACGACAACGACACAACGACAACGACACAACGACAACGACACAACGACAACGACACAACGACAACGACACAACGACAACGACACAACGACAACGACACAACGACAACGACACAACGACAACGACACAACGACAACGACACAACGACAACGACACAACGACAACGACACAACGACAACGACACAACGACAACGACACAACGACAACGACACAACGACAACGACACAACGACAACGACACAACGACAACGACACAACGACAACGACACAACGACAACGACACAACGACAACGACACAACGACAACGACACAACGACAACGACACAACGACAACGACACAACGACAACGACACAACGACAACGACACAACGACAACGACACAACGACAACGACACAACGACAACGACACAACGACAACGACACAACGACAACGACACAACGACAACGACACAACGACAACGACACAACGACAACGACACAACGACAACGACACAACGACAACGACACAACGACAACGACACAACGACAACGACACAACGACAACGACACAACGACAACGACACAACGACAACGACACAACGACAACGACACAACGACAACGACACAACGACAACGACACAACGACAACGACACAACGACAACGACACAACGACAACGACACAACGACAACGACACAACGACAACGACACAACGACAACGACACAACGACAACGACACAACGACAACGACACAACGACAACGACACAACGACAACGACACAACGACAACGACACAACGACAACGACACAACGACAACGACACAACGACAACGACACAACGACAACGACACAACGACAACGACACAACGACAACGACACAACGACAACGACACAACGACAACGACACAACGACAACGACACAACGACAACGACACAACGACAACGACACAACGACAACGACACAACGACAACGACACAACGACAACGACACAACGACAACGACACAACGACAACGACACAACGACAACGACACAACGACAACGACACAACGACAACGACACAACGACAACGACACAACGACAACGACACAACGACAACGACACAACGACAACGACACAACGACAACGACACAACGACAACGACACAACGACAACGACACAACGACAACGACACAACGACAACGACACAACGACAACGACACAACGACAACGACACAACGACAACGACACAACGACAACGACACAACGACAACGACACAACGACAACGACACAACGACAACGACACAACGACAACGACACAACGACAACGACACAACGACAACGACACAACGACAACGACACAACGACAACGACACAACGACAACGACACAACGACAACGACACAACGACAACGACACAACGACAACGACACAACGACAACGACACAACGACAACGACACAACGACAACGACACAACGACAACGACACAACGACAACGACACAACGACAACGACACAACGACAACGACACAACGACAACGACACAACGACAACGACACAACGACAACGACACAACGACAACGACACAACGACAACGACACAACGACAACGACACAACGACAACGACACAACGACAACGACACAACGACAACGACACAACGACAACGACACAACGACAACGACACAACGACAACGACACAACGACAACGACACAACGACAACGACACAACGACAACGACACAACGACAACGACACAACGACAACGACACAACGACAACGACACAACGACAACGACACAACGACAACGACACAACGACAACGACACAACGACAACGACACAACGACAACGACACAACGACAACGACACAACGACAACGACACAACGACAACGACACAACGACAACGACACAACGACAACGACACAACGACAACGACACAACGACAACGACACAACGACAACGACACAACGACAACGACACAACGACAACGACACAACGACAACGACACAACGACAACGACACAACGACAACGACACAACGACAACGACACAACGACAACGACACAACGACAACGACACAACGACAACGACACAACGACAACGACACAACGACAACGACACAACGACAACGACACAACGACAACGACACAACGACAACGACACAACGACAACGACACAACGACAACGACACAACGACAACGACACAACGACAACGACACAACGACAACGACACAACGACAACGACACAACGACAACGACACAACGACAACGACACAACGACAACGACACAACGACAACGACACAACGACAACGACACAACGACAACGACACAACGACAACGACACAACGACAACGACACAACGACAACGACACAACGACAACGACACAACGACAACGACACAACGACAACGACACAACGACAACGACACAACGACAACGACACAACGACAACGACACAACGACAACGACACAACGACAACGACACAACGACAACGACACAACGACAACGACACAACGACAACGACACAACGACAACGACACAACGACAACGACACAACGACAACGACACAACGACAACGACACAACGACAACGACACAACGACAACGACACAACGACAACGACACAACGACAACGACACAACGACAACGACACAACGACAACGACACAACGACAACGACACAACGACAACGACACAACGACAACGACACAACGACAACGACACAACGACAACGACACAACGACAACGACACAACGACAACGACACAACGACAACGACACAACGACAACGACACAACGACAACGACACAACGACAACGACACAACGACAACGACACAACGACAACGACACAACGACAACGACACAACGACAACGACACAACGACAACGACACAACGACAACGACACAACGACAACGACACAACGACAACGACACAACGACAACGACACAACGACAACGACACAACGACAACGACACAACGACAACGACACAACGACAACGACACAACGACAACGACACAACGACAACGACACAACGACAACGACACAACGACAACGACACAACGACAACGACACAACGACAACGACACAACGACAACGACACAACGACAACGACACAACGACAACGACACAACGACAACGACACAACGACAACGACACAACGACAACGACACAACGACAACGACACAACGACAACGACACAACGACAACGACACAACGACAACGACACAACGACAACGACACAACGACAACGACACAACGACAACGACACAACGACAACGACACAACGACAACGACACAACGACAACGACACAACGACAACGACACAACGACAACGACACAACGACAACGACACAACGACAACGACACAACGACAACGACACAACGACAACGACACAACGACAACGACACAACGACAACGACACAACGACAACGACACAACGACAACGACACAACGACAACGACACAACGACAACGACACAACGACAACGACACAACGACAACGACACAACGACAACGACACAACGACAACGACACAACGACAACGACACAACGACAACGACACAACGACAACGACACAACGACAACGACACAACGACAACGACACAACGACAACGACACAACGACAACGACACAACGACAACGACACAACGACAACGACACAACGACAACGACACAACGACAACGACACAACGACAACGACACAACGACAACGACACAACGACAACGACACAACGACAACGACACAACGACAACGACACAACGACAACGACACAACGACAACGACACAACGACAACGACACAACGACAACGACACAACGACAACGACACAACGACAACGACACAACGACAACGACACAACGACAACGACACAACGACAACGACACAACGACAACGACACAACGACAACGACACAACGACAACGACACAACGACAACGACACAACGACAACGACACAACGACAACGACACAACGACAACGACACAACGACAACGACACAACGACAACGACACAACGACAACGACACAACGACAACGACACAACGACAACGACACAACGACAACGACACAACGACAACGACACAACGACAACGACACAACGACAACGACACAACGACAACGACACAACGACAACGACACAACGACAACGACACAACGACAACGACACAACGACAACGACACAACGACAACGACACAACGACAACGACACAACGACAACGACACAACGACAACGACACAACGACAACGACACAACGACAACGACACAACGACAACGACACAACGACAACGACACAACGACAACGACACAACGACAACGACACAACGACAACGACACAACGACAACGACACAACGACAACGACACAACGACAACGACACAACGACAACGACACAACGACAACGACACAACGACAACGACACAACGACAACGACACAACGACAACGACACAACGACAACGACACAACGACAACGACACAACGACAACGACACAACGACAACGACACAACGACAACGACACAACGACAACGACACAACGACAACGACACAACGACAACGACACAACGACAACGACACAACGACAACGACACAACGACAACGACACAACGACAACGACACAACGACAACGACACAACGACAACGACACAACGACAACGACACAACGACAACGACACAACGACAACGACACAACGACAACGACACAACGACAACGACACAACGACAACGACACAACGACAACGACACAACGACAACGACACAACGACAACGACACAACGACAACGACACAACGACAACGACACAACGACAACGACACAACGACAACGACACAACGACAACGACACAACGACAACGACACAACGACAACGACACAACGACAACGACACAACGACAACGACACAACGACAACGACACAACGACAACGACACAACGACAACGACACAACGACAACGACACAACGACAACGACACAACGACAACGACACAACGACAACGACACAACGACAACGACACAACGACAACGACACAACGACAACGACACAACGACAACGACACAACGACAACGACACAACGACAACGACACAACGACAACGACACAACGACAACGACACAACGACAACGACACAACGACAACGACACAACGACAACGACACAACGACAACGACACAACGACAACGACACAACGACAACGACACAACGACAACGACACAACGACAACGACACAACGACAACGACACAACGACAACGACACAACGACAACGACACAACGACAACGACACAACGACAACGACACAACGACAACGACACAACGACAACGACACAACGACAACGACACAACGACAACGACACAACGACAACGACACAACGACAACGACACAACGACAACGACACAACGACAACGACACAACGACAACGACACAACGACAACGACACAACGACAACGACACAACGACAACGACACAACGACAACGACACAACGACAACGACACAACGACAACGACACAACGACAACGACACAACGACAACGACACAACGACAACGACACAACGACAACGACACAACGACAACGACACAACGACAACGACACAACGACAACGACACAACGACAACGACACAACGACAACGACACAACGACAACGACACAACGACAACGACACAACGACAACGACACAACGACAACGACACAACGACAACGACACAACGACAACGACACAACGACAACGACACAACGACAACGACACAACGACAACGACACAACGACAACGACACAACGACAACGACACAACGACAACGACACAACGACAACGACACAACGACAACGACACAACGACAACGACACAACGACAACGACACAACGACAACGACACAACGACAACGACACAACGACAACGACACAACGACAACGACACAACGACAACGACACAACGACAACGACACAACGACAACGACACAACGACAACGACACAACGACAACGACACAACGACAACGACACAACGACAACGACACAACGACAACGACACAACGACAACGACACAACGACAACGACACAACGACAACGACACAACGACAACGACACAACGACAACGACACAACGACAACGACACAACGACAACGACACAACGACAACGACACAACGACAACGACACAACGACAACGACACAACGACAACGACACAACGACAACGACACAACGACAACGACACAACGACAACGACACAACGACAACGACACAACGACAACGACACAACGACAACGACACAACGACAACGACACAACGACAACGACACAACGACAACGACACAACGACAACGACACAACGACAACGACACAACGACAACGACACAACGACAACGACACAACGACAACGACACAACGACAACGACACAACGACAACGACACAACGACAACGACACAACGACAACGACACAACGACAACGACACAACGACAACGACACAACGACAACGACACAACGACAACGACACAACGACAACGACACAACGACAACGACACAACGACAACGACACAACGACAACGACACAACGACAACGACACAACGACAACGACACAACGACAACGACACAACGACAACGACACAACGACAACGACACAACGACAACGACACAACGACAACGACACAACGACAACGACACAACGACAACGACACAACGACAACGACACAACGACAACGACACAACGACAACGACACAACGACAACGACACAACGACAACGACACAACGACAACGACACAACGACAACGACACAACGAACGACAACGACAACGACACAACGACAACGACACAACGACAACGACACAACGACAACGACACAACGACAACGACACAACGACAACGACACAACGACAACGACACAACGACAACGACACAACGACAACGACACAACGACAACGACACAACGACAACGACACAACGACAACGACACAACGACAACGACACAACGACAACGACACAACGACAACGACACAACGACAACGACACAACGACAACGACACAACGACAACGACACAACGACAACGACACAACGACAACGACACAACGACAACGACACAACGACAACGACACAACGACAACGACACAACGACAACGACACAACGACAACGACACAACGACAACGACACAACGACAACGACACAACGACAACGACACAACGACAACGACACAACGACAACGACACAACGACAACGACACAACGACAACGACACAACGACAACGACACAACGACAACGACACAACGACAACGACACAACGACAACGACACAACGACAACGACACAACGACAACGACACAACGACAACGACACAACGACAACGACACAACGACAACGACACAACGACAACGACACAACGACAACGACACAACGACAACGACACAACGACAACGACACAACGACAACGACACAACGACAACGACACAACGACAACGACACAACGACAACGACACAACGACAACGACACAACGACAACGACACAACGACAACGACACAACGACAACGACACAACGACAACGACACAACGACAACGACACAACGACAACGACACAACGACAACGACACAACGACAACGACACAACGACAACGACACAACGACAACGACACAACGACAACGACACAACGACAACGACACAACGACAACGACACAACGAAAACGACACAACGACAACGACACAACGACAACGACACAACGACAACGACACAACGACAACGACACAACGACAACGACACAACGACAACGACACAACGACAACGACACAACGACAACGACACAACGACAACGACACAACGACAACGACACAACGACAACGACACAACGACAACGACACAACGACAACGACACAACGACAACGACACAACGACAACGACACAACGACAACGACACAACGACAACGACACAACGACAACGACACAACGACAACGACACAACGACAACGACACAACGACAACGACACAACGACAACGACACAACGACAACGACACAACGACAACGACACAACGACAACGACACAACGACAACGACACAACGACAACGACACAACGACAACGACACAACGACAACGACACAACGACAACGACACAACGACAACGACACAACGACAACGACACAACGACAACGACACAACGACAACGACACAACGACAACGACACAACGACAACGACACAACGACAACGACACAACGACAACGACACAACGACAACGACACAACGACAACGACACAACGACAACGACACAACGACAACGACACAACGACAACGACACAACGACAACGACACAACGACAACGACACAACGACAACGACACAACGACAACGACACAACGACAACGACACAACGACAACGACACAACGACAACGACACAACGACAACGACACAACGACAACGACACAACGACAACGACACAACGACAACGACACAACGACAACGACACAACGACAACGACACAACGACAACGACACAACGACAACGACACAACGACAACGACACAACGACAACGACACAACGACAACGACACAACGACAACGACACAACGACAACGACACAACGACAACGACACAACGACAACGACACAACGACAACGACACAACGACAACGACACAACGACAACGACACAACGACAACGACACAACGACAACGACACAACGACAACGACACAACGACAACGACACAACGACAACGACACAACGACAACGACACAACGACAACGACACAACGACAACGACACAACGACAACGACACAACGACAACGACACAACGACAACGACACAACGACAACGACACAACGACAACGACACAACGACAACGACACAACGACAACGACACAACGACAACGACACAACGACAACGACACAACGACAACGACACAACGACAACGACACAACGACAACGACACAACGACAACGACACAACGACAACGACACAACGACAACGACACAACGACAACGACACAACGACAACGACACAACGACAACGACACAACGACAACGACACAACGACAACGACACAACGACAACGACACAACGACAACGACACAACGACAACGACACAACGACAACGACACAACGACAACGACACAACGACAACGACACAACGACAACGACACAACGACAACGACACAACGACAACGACACAACGACAACGACACAACGACAACGACACAACGACAACGACACAACGACAACGACACAACGACAACGACACAACGACAACGACACAACGACAACGACACAACGACAACGACACAACGACAACGACACAACGACAACGACACAACGACAACGACACAACGACAACGACACAACGACAACGACACAACGACAACGACACAACGACAACGACACAACGACAACGACACAACGACAACGACACAACGACAACGACACAACGACAACGACACAACGACAACGACACAACGACAACGACACAACGACAACGACACAACGACAACGACACAACGACAACGACACAACGACAACGACACAACGACAACGACACAACGACAACGACACAACGACAACGACACAACGACAACGACACAACGACAACGACACAACGACAACGACACAACGACAACGACACAACGACAACGACACAACGACAACGACACAACGACAACGACACAACGACAACGACACAACGACAACGACACAACGACAACGACACAACGACAACGACACAACGACAACGACACAACGACAACGACACAACGACAACGACACAACGACAACGACACAACGACAACGACACAACGACAACGACACAACGACAACGACACAACGACAACGACACAACGACAACGACACAACGACAACGACACAACGACAACGACACAACGACAACGACACAACGACAACGACACAACGACAACGACACAACGACAACGACACAACGACAACGACACAACGACAACGACACAACGACAACGACACAACGACAACGACACAACGACAACGACACAACGACAACGACACAACGACAACGACACAACGACAACGACACAACGACAACGACACAACGACAACGACACAACGACAACGACACAACGACAACGACACAACGACAACGACACAACGACAACGACACAACGACAACGACACAACGACAACGACACAACGACAACGACACAACGACAACGACACAACGACAACGACACAACGACAACGACACAACGACAACGACACAACGACAACGACACAACGACAACGACACAACGACAACGACACAACGACAACGACACAACGACAACGACACAACGACAACGACACAACGACAACGACACAACGACAACGACACAACGACAACGACACAACGACAACGACACAACGACAACGACACAACGACAACGACACAACGACAACGACACAACGACAACGACACAACGACAACGACACAACGACAACGACACAACGACAACGACACAACGACAACGACACAACGACAACGACACAACGACAACGACACAACGACAACGACACAACGACAACGACACAACGACAACGACACAACGACAACGACACAACGACAACGACACAACGACAACGACACAACGACAACGACACAACGACAACGACACAACGACAACGACACAACGACAACGACACAACGACAACGACACAACGACAACGACACAACGACAACGACACAACGACAACGACACAACGACAACGACACAACGACAACGACACAACGACAACGACACAACGACAACGACACAACGACAACGACACAACGACAACGACACAACGACAACGACACAACGACAACGACACAACGACAACGACACAACGACAACGACACAACGACAACGACACAACGACAACGACACAACGACAACGACACAACGACAACGACACAACGACAACGACACAACGACAACGACACAACGACAACGACACAACGACAACGACACAACGACAACGACACAACGACAACGACACAACGACAACGACACAACGACAACGACACAACGACAACGACACAACGACAACGACACAACGACAACGACACAACGACAACGACACAACGACAACGACACAACGACAACGACACAACGACAACGACACAACGACAACGACACAACGACAACGACACAACGACAACGACACAACGACAACGACACAACGACAACGACACAACGACAACGACACAACGACAACGACACAACGACAACGACACAACGACAACGACACAACGACAACGACACAACGACAACGACACAACGACAACGACACAACGACAACGACACAACGACAACGACACAACGACAACGACACAACGACAACGACACAACGACAACGACACAACGACAACGACACAACGACAACGACACAACGACAACGACACAACGACAACGACACAACGACAACGACACAACGACAACGACACAACGACAACGACACAACGACAACGACACAACGACAACGACACAACGACAACGACACAACGACAACGACACAACGACAACGACACAACGACAACGACACAACGACAACGACACAACGACAACGACACAACGACAACGACACAACGACAACGACACAACGACAACGACACAACGACAACGACACAACGACAACGACACAACGACAACGACACAACGACAACGACACAACGACAACGACACAACGACAACGACACAACGACAACGACACAACGACAACGACACAACGACAACGACACAACGACAACGACACAACGACAACGACACAACGACAACGACACAACGACAACGACACAACGACAACGACACAACGACAACGACACAACGACAACGACACAACGACAACGACACAACGACAACGACACAACGACAACGACACAACGACAACGACACAACGACAACGACACAACGACAACGACACAACGACAACGACACAACGACAACGACACAACGACAACGACACAACGACAACGACACAACGACAACGACACAACGACAACGACACAACGACAACGACACAACGACAACGACACAACGACAACGACACAACGACAACGACACAACGACAACGACACAACGACAACGACACAACGACAACGACACAACGACAACGACACAACGACAACGACACAACGACAACGACACAACGACAACGACACAACGACAACGACACAACGACAACGACACAACGACAACGACACAACGACAACGACACAACGACAACGACACAACGACAACGACACAACGACAACGACACAACGACAACGACACAACGACAACGACACAACGACAACGACACAACGACAACGACACAACGACAACGACACAACGACAACGACACAACGACAACGACACAACGACAACGACACAACGACAACGACACAACGACAACGACACAACGACAACGACACAACGACAACGACACAACGACAACGACACAACGACAACGACACAACGACAACGACACAACGACAACGACACAACGACAACGACACAACGACAACGACACAACGACAACGACACAACGACAACGACACAACGACAACGACACAACGACAACGACACAACGACAACGACACAACGACAACGACACAACGACAACGACACAACGACAACGACACAACGACAACGACACAACGACAACGACACAACGACAACGACACAACGACAACGACACAACGACAACGACACAACGACAACGACACAACGACAACGACACAACGACAACGACACAACGACAACGACACAACGACAACGACACAACGACAACGACACAACGACAACGACACAACGACAACGACACAACGACAACGACACAACGACAACGACACAACGACAACGACACAACGACAACGACACAACGACAACGACACAACGACAACGACACAACGACAACGACACAACGACAACGACACAACGACAACGACACAACGACAACGACACAACGACAACGACACAACGACAACGACACAACGACAACGACACAACGACAACGACACAACGACAACGACACAACGACAACGACACAACGACAACGACACAACGACAACGACACAACGACAACGACACAACGACAACGACACAACGACAACGACACAACGACAACGACACAACGACAACGACACAACGACAACGACACAACGACAACGACACAACGACAACGACACAACGACAACGACACAACGACAACGACACAACGACAACGACACAACGACAACGACACAACGACAACGACACAACGACAACGACACAACGACAACGACACAACGACAACGACACAACGACAACGACACAACGACAACGACACAACGACAACGACACAACGACAACGACACAACGACAACGACACAACGACAACGACACAACGACAACGACACAACGACAACGACACAACGACAACGACACAACGACAACGACACAACGACAACGACACAACGACAACGACACAACGACAACGACACAACGACAACGACACAACGACAACGACACAACGACAACGACACAACGACAACGACACAACGACAACGACACAACGACAACGACACAACGACAACGACACAACGACAACGACACAACGACAACGACACAACGACAACGACACAACGACAACGACACAACGACAACGACACAACGACAACGACACAACGACAACGACACAACGACAACGACACAACGACAACGACACAACGACAACGACACAACGACAACGACACAACGACAACGACACAACGACAACGACACAACGACAACGACACAACGACAACGACACAACGACAACGACACAACGACAACGACACAACGACAACGACACAACGACAACGACACAACGACAACGACACAACGACAACGACACAACGACAACGACACAACGACAACGACACAACGACAACGACACAACGACAACGACACAACGACAACGACACAACGACAACGACACAACGACAACGACACAACGACAACGACACAACGACAACGACACAACGACAACGACACAACGACAACGACACAACGACAACGACACAACGACAACGACACAACGACAACGACACAACGACAACGACACAACGACAACGACACAACGACAACGACACAACGACAACGACACAACGACAACGACACAACGACAACGACACAACGACAACGACACAACGACAACGACACAACGACAACGACACAACGACAACGACACAACGACAACGACACAACGACAACGACACAACGACAACGACACAACGACAACGACACAACGACAACGACACAACGACAACGACACAACGACAACGACACAACGACAACGACACAACGACAACGACACAACGACAACGACACAACGACAACGACACAACGACAACGACACAACGACAACGACACAACGACAACGACACAACGACAACGACACAACGACAACGACACAACGACAACGACACAACGACAACGACACAACGACAACGACACAACGACAACGACACAACGACAACGACACAACGACAACGACACAACGACAACGACACAACGACAACGACACAACGACAACGACACAACGACAACGACACAACGACAACGACACAACGACAACGACACAACGACAACGACACAACGACAACGACACAACGACAACGACACAACGACAACGACACAACGACAACGACACAACGACAACGACACAACGACAACGACACAACGACAACGACACAACGACAACGACACAACGACAACGACACAACGACAACGACACAACGACAACGACACAACGACAACGACACAACGACAACGACACAACGACAACGACACAACGACAACGACACAACGACAACGACACAACGACAACGACACAACGACAACGACACAACGACAACGACACAACGACAACGACACAACGACAACGACACAACGACAACGACACAACGACAACGACACAACGACAACGACACAACGACAACGACACAACGACAACGACACAACGACAACGACACAACGACAACGACACAACGACAACGACACAACGACAACGACACAACGACAACGACACAACGACAACGACACAACGACAACGACACAACGACAACGACACAACGACAACGACACAACGACAACGACACAACGACAACGACACAACGACAACGACACAACGACAACGACACAACGACAACGACACAACGACAACGACACAACGACAACGACACAACGACAACGACACAACGACAACGACACAACGACAACGACACAACGACAACGACACAACGACAACGACACAACGACAACGACACAACGACAACGACACAACGACAACGACACAACGACAACGACACAACGACAACGACACAACGACAACGACACAACGACAACGACACAACGACAACGACACAACGACAACGACACAACGACAACGACACAACGACAACGACACAACGACAACGACACAACGACAACGACACAACGACAACGACACAACGACAACGACACAACGACAACGACACAACGACAACGACACAACGACAACGACACAACGACAACGACACAACGACAACGACACAACGACAACGACACAACGACAACGACACAACGACAACGACACAACGACAACGACACAACGACAACGACACAACGACAACGACACAACGACAACGACACAACGACAACGACACAACGACAACGACACAACGACAACGACACAACGACAACGACACAACGACAACGACACAACGACAACGACACAACGACAACGACACAACGACAACGACACAACGACAACGACACAACGACAACGACACAACGACAACGACACAACGACAACGACACAACGACAACGACACAACGACAACGACACAACGACAACGACACAACGACAACGACACAACGACAACGACACAACGACAACGACACAACGACAACGACACAACGACAACGACACAACGACAACGACACAACGACAACGACACAACGACAACGACACAACGACAACGACACAACGACAACGACACAACGACAACGACACAACGACAACGACACAACGACAACGACACAACGACAACGACACAACGACAACGACACAACGACAACGACACAACGACAACGACACAACGACAACGACACAACGACAACGACACAACGACAACGACACAACGACAACGACACAACGACAACGACACAACGACAACGACACAACGACAACGACACAACGACAACGACACAACGACAACGACACAACGACAACGACACAACGACAACGACACAACGACAACGACACAACGACAACGACACAACGACAACGACACAACGACAACGACACAACGACAACGACACAACGACAACGACACAACGACAACGACACAACGACAACGACACAACGACAACGACACAACGACAACGACACAACGACAACGACACAACGACAACGACACAACGACAACGACACAACGACAACGACACAACGACAACGACACAACGACAACGACACAACGACAACGACACAACGACAACGACACAACGACAACGACACAACGACAACGACACAACGACAACGACACAACGACAACGACACAACGACAACGACACAACGACAACGACACAACGACAACGACACAACGACAACGACACAACGACAACGACACAACGACAACGACACAACGACAACGACACAACGACAACGACACAACGACAACGACACAACGACAACGACACAACGACAACGACACAACGACAACGACACAACGACAACGACACAACGACAACGACACAACGACAACGACACAACGACAACGACACAACGACAACGACACAACGACAACGACACAACGACAACGACACAACGACAACGACACAACGACAACGACACAACGACAACGACACAACGACAACGACACAACGACAACGACACAACGACAACGACACAACGACAACGACACAACGACAACGACACAACGACAACGACACAACGACAACGACACAACGACAACGACACAACGACAACGACACAACGACAACGACACAACGACAACGACACAACGACAACGACACAACGACAACGACACAACGACAACGACACAACGACAACGACACAACGACAACGACACAACGACAACGACACAACGACAACGACACAACGACAACGACACAACGACAACGACACAACGACAACGACACAACGACAACGACACAACGACAACGACACAACGACAACGACACAACGACAACGACACAACGACAACGACACAACGACAACGACACAACGACAACGACACAACGACAACGACACAACGACAACGACACAACGACAACGACACAACGACAACGACACAACGACAACGACACAACGACAACGACACAACGACAACGACACAACGACAACGACACAACGACAACGACACAACGACAACGACACAACGACAACGACACAACGACAACGACACAACGACAACGACACAACGACAACGACACAACGACAACGACACAACGACAACGACACAACGACAACGACACAACGACAACGACACAACGACAACGACACAACGACAACGACACAACGACAACGACACAACGACAACGACACAACGACAACGACACAACGACAACGACACAACGACAACGACACAACGACAACGACACAACGACAACGACACAACGACAACGACACAACGACAACGACACAACGACAACGACACAACGACAACGACACAACGACAACGACACAACGACAACGACACAACGACAACGACACAACGACAACGACACAACGACAACGACACAACGACAACGACACAACGACAACGACACAACGACAACGACACAACGACAACGACACAACGACAACGACACAACGACAACGACACAACGACAACGACACAACGACAACGACACAACGACAACGACACAACGACAACGACACAACGACAACGACACAACGACAACGACACAACGACAACGACACAACGACAACGACACAACGACAACGACACAACGACAACGACACAACGACAACGACACAACGACAACGACACAACGACAACGACACAACGACAACGACACAACGACAACGACACAACGACAACGACACAACGACAACGACACAACGACAACGACACAACGACAACGACACAACGACAACGACACAACGACAACGACACAACGACAACGACACAACGACAACGACACAACGACAACGACACAACGACAACGACACAACGACAACGACACAACGACAACGACACAACGACAACGACACAACGACAACGACACAACGACAACGACACAACGACAACGACACAACGACAACGACACAACGACAACGACACAACGACAACGACACAACGACAACGACACAACGACAACGACACAACGACAACGACACAACGACAACGACACAACGACAACGACACAACGACAACGACACAACGACAACGACACAACGACAACGACACAACGACAACGACACAACGACAACGACACAACGACAACGACACAACGACAACGACACAACGACAACGACACAACGACAACGACACAACGACAACGACACAACGACAACGACACAACGACAACGACACAACGACAACGACACAACGACAACGACACAACGACAACGACACAACGACAACGACACAACGACAACGACACAACGACAACGACACAACGACAACGACACAACGACAACGACACAACGACAACGACACAACGACAACGACACAACGACAACGACACAACGACAACGACACAACGACAACGACACAACGACAACGACACAACGACAACGACACAACGACAACGACACAACGACAACGACACAACGACAACGACACAACGACAACGACACAACGACAACGACACAACGACAACGACACAACGACAACGACACAACGACAACGACACAACGACAACGACACAACGACAACGACACAACGACAACGACACAACGACAACGACACAACGACAACGACACAACGACAACGACACAACGACAACGACACAACGACAACGACACAACGACAACGACACAACGACAACGACACAACGACAACGACACAACGACAACGACACAACGACAACGACACAACGACAACGACACAACGACAACGACACAACGACAACGACACAACGACAACGACACAACGACAACGACACAACGACAACGACACAACGACAACGACACAACGACAACGACACAACGACAACGACACAACGACAACGACACAACGACAACGACACAACGACAACGACACAACGACAACGACACAACGACAACGACACAACGACAACGACACAACGACAACGACACAACGACAACGACACAACGACAACGACACAACGACAACGACACAACGACAACGACACAACGACAACGACACAACGACAACGACACAACGACAACGACACAACGACAACGACACAACGACAACGACACAACGACAACGACACAACGACAACGACACAACGACAACGACACAACGACAACGACACAACGACAACGACACAACGACAACGACACAACGACAACGACACAACGACAACGACACAACGACAACGACACAACGACAACGACACAACGACAACGACACAACGACAACGACACAACGACAACGACACAACGACAACGACACAACGACAACGACACAACGACAACGACACAACGACAACGACACAACGACAACGACACAACGACAACGACACAACGACAACGACACAACGACAACGACACAACGACAACGACACAACGACAACGACACAACGACAACGACACAACGACAACGACACAACGACAACGACACAACGACAACGACACAACGACAACGACACAACGACAACGACACAACGACAACGACACAACGACAACGACACAACGACAACGACACAACGACAACGACACAACGACAACGACACAACGACAACGACACAACGACAACGACACAACGACAACGACACAACGACAACGACACAACGACAACGACACAACGACAACGACACAACGACAACGACACAACGACAACGACACAACGACAACGACACAACGACAACGACACAACGACAACGACACAACGACAACGACACAACGACAACGACACAACGACAACGACACAACGACAACGACACAACGACAACGACACAACGACAACGACACAACGACAACGACACAACGACAACGACACAACGACAACGACACAACGACAACGACACAACGACAACGACACAACGACAACGACACAACGACAACGACACAACGACAACGACACAACGACAACGACACAACGACAACGACACAACGACAACGACACAACGACAACGACACAACGACAACGACACAACGACAACGACACAACGACAACGACACAACGACAACGACACAACGACAACGACACAACGACAACGACACAACGACAACGACACAACGACAACGACACAACGACAACGACACAACGACAACGACACAACGACAACGACACAACGACAACGACACAACGACAACGACACAACGACAACGACACAACGACAACGACACAACGACAACGACACAACGACAACGACACAACGACAACGACACAACGACAACGACACAACGACAACGACACAACGACAACGACACAACGACAACGACACAACGACAACGACACAACGACAACGACACAACGACAACGACACAACGACAACGACACAACGACAACGACACAACGACAACGACACAACGACAACGACACAACGACAACGACACAACGACAACGACACAACGACAACGACACAACGACAACGACACAACGACAACGACACAACGACAACGACACAACGACAACGACACAACGACAACGACACAACGACAACGACACAACGACAACGACACAACGACAACGACACAACGACAACGACACAACGACAACGACACAACGACAACGACACAACGACAACGACACAACGACAACGACACAACGACAACGACACAACGACAACGACACAACGACAACGACACAACGACAACGACACAACGACAACGACACAACGACAACGACACAACGACAACGACACAACGACAACGACACAACGACAACGACACAACGACAACGACACAACGACAACGACACAACGACAACGACACAACGACAACGACACAACGACAACGACACAACGACAACGACACAACGACAACGACACAACGACAACGACACAACGACAACGACACAACGACAACGACACAACGACAACGACACAACGACAACGACACAACGACAACGACACAACGACAACGACACAACGACAACGACACAACGACAACGACACAACGACAACGACACAACGACAACGACACAACGACAACGACACAACGACAACGACACAACGACAACGACACAACGACAACGACACAACGACAACGACACAACGACAACGACACAACGACAACGACACAACGACAACGACACAACGACAACGACACAACGACAACGACACAACGACAACGACACAACGACAACGACACAACGACAACGACACAACGACAACGACACAACGACAACGACACAACGACAACGACACAACGACAACGACACAACGACAACGACACAACGACAACGACACAACGACAACGACACAACGACAACGACACAACGACAACGACACAACGACAACGACACAACGACAACGACACAACGACAACGACACAACGACAACGACACAACGACAACGACACAACGACAACGACACAACGACAACGACACAACGACAACGACACAACGACAACGACACAACGACAACGACACAACGACAACGACACAACGACAACGACACAACGACAACGACACAACGACAACGACACAACGACAACGACACAACGACAACGACACAACGACAACGACACAACGACAACGACACAACGACAACGACACAACGACAACGACACAACGACAACGACACAACGACAACGACACAACGACAACGACACAACGACAACGACACAACGACAACGACACAACGACAACGACACAACGACAACGACACAACGACACAACGACAACGACAACGACACAACGACAACGACACAACGACAACGACACAACGACAACGACACAACGACAACGACACAACGACAACGACACAACGACAACGACACAACGACAACGACACAACGACAACGACACAACGACAACGACACAACGACAACGACACAACGACAACGACACAACGACAACGACACAACGACAACGACACAACGACAACGACACAACGACAACGACACAACGACAACGACACAACGACAACGACACAACGACAACGACACAACGACAACGACACAACGACAACGACACAACGACAACGACACAACGACAACGACACAACGACAACGACACAACGACAACGACACAACGACAACGACACAACGACAACGACACAACGACAACGACACAACGACAACGACACAACGACAACGACACAACGACAACGACACAACGACAACGACACAACGACAACGACACAACGACAACGACACAACGACAACGACACAACGACAACGACACAACGACAACGACACAACGACAACGACACAACGACAACGACACAACGACAACGACACAACGACAACGACACAACGACAACGACACAACGACAACGACACAACGACAACGACACAACGACAACGACACAACGACAACGACACAACGACAACGACACAACGACAACGACACAACGACAACGACACAACGACAACGACACAACGACAACGACACAACGACAACGACACAACGACAACGACACAACGACAACGACACAACGACAACGACACAACGACAACTACACAACGACAACGACACAACGACAACGACACAACGACAACGACACAACGACAACGACACAACGACAACGACACAACGACAACGACACAACGACAACGACACAACGACAACGACACAACGACAACGACACAACGACAACGACACAACGACAACGACACAACGACAACGACACAACGACAACGACACAACGACAACGACACAACGACAACGACACAACGACAACGACACAACGACAACGACACAACGACAACGACACAACGACAACGACACAACGACAACGACACAACGACAACGACACAACGACAACGACACAACGACAACGACACAACGACAACGACACAACGACAACGACACAACGACAACGACACAACGACAACGACACAACGACAACGACACAACGACAACGACACAACGACAACGACACAACGACAACGACACAACGACAACGACACAACGACAACGACACAACGACAACGACACAACGACAACGACACAACGACAACGACACAACGACAACGACACAACGACAACGACACAACGACAACGACACAACGACAACGACACAACGACAACGACACAACGACAACGACACAACGACAACGACACAACGACAACGACACAACGACAACGACACAACGACAACGACACAACGACAACGACACAACGACAACGACACAACGACAACGACACAACGACAACGACACAACGACAACGACACAACGACAACGACACAACGACAACGACACAACGACAACGACACAACGACAACGACACAACGACAACGACACAACGACAACGACACAACGACAACGACACAACGACAACGACACAACGACAACGACACAACGACAACGACACAACGACAACGACACAACGACAACGACACAACGACAACGACACAACGACAACGACACAACGACAACGACACAACGACAACGACACAACGACAACGACACCACGACAACGACACAACGACAACGACACAACGACAACGACACAACGACAACGACACAACGACAACGACACAACGACAACGACACAACGACAACGACACAACGACAACGACACAACGACAACGACACAACGACAACGACAACGACACAACGACAACGACACAACGACAACGACACAACGACAACGACACAACGACAACGACACAACGACAACGACACAACGACAACGACACAACGACAACGACACAACGACAACGACACAACGACAACGACACAACGACAACGACACAACGACAACGACACAACGACAACGACACAACGACAACGACACAACGACAACGACACAACGACAACGACACAACGACAACGACACAACGACAACGACACAACGACAACGACACAACGACAACGACACAACGACAACGACACAACGACAACGACACAACGACAACGACACAACGACAACGACACAACGACAACGACACAACGACAACGACACAACGACAACGACACAACGACAACGACACAACGACAACGACACAACGACAACGACATGTGACGGATGGCCGCTTGGGTCTTAGGATGTATCGAGTAACTTTAAATCGGTTAAATAATATAAGTCTTTTATTGGTCGTAGCAAGAGTGTAATTGTTCGGAGTATAATTGGAGTGTAATATCGGAGGTGTACCGCACTGGTCGGTCGTCGGAGCTGAACTGATTGAAGCGGGCGTGAAGCTGAGGGCTTCGCGCTCGCTATTACAAAGGAATAAAGAGTCGAAGGATGTTTAGTCTAAGCTAGATAAGTGGACGCTCACGGCGGTCCGGATGCTTCGATAGCCTTAAGGGCTTCTTTGAAGAGCGAATCGAACGGAAACGCTCCGTATCGATACCCTCGAATAAATATTAAAGTCGAAAGGTTAAAGTCGAAATAGTTAGGCTGCGGCCGTTACACTCCCCCTCTGGGAGGAAACGATGCCCCGCATCGGATATTACGGATTTTACATTTGACATGATTTGTTAAGTGTGACTCGATATAATTAAAAAGTTATTTGATTTTCTAAGATATTTTCATTTTGTGTAAATTGTGTTGTTATTTGATTGATGATTGTTGATTGTTGATTGTTGATTGTTGAAAAGGTAAAGCTCCTGGTTGTTGGAGAAAGTAAAGTTTCCTGGTCGTTGTCCATGTTGGTTTGGATGATTGAAATCCCCTGGTTTTTTATGGTTGTTGCGATACACTCCTGTTGTTTTCTAATAGATGAGGGTCGTTGATATCTGTAACTAAGTAAAACTTTTAGTTGTTCGTGTTAGTGGGAATGGTTTGGTTAAATTGGATGGGTTCAAATTTGGTGTTAAAAATGGTTAAGAAAAATTAAAATGTTATCCTGTTTCGTTCGGTTGGTGAAGTTCCATGTTCGATTTTCCAAAATATTTATTCCGTTTTTGGTAAATTCTTTGTATTCCAATGTTCCTTCTTTTCCCTGGTATTTCGGTTATAATTTGGAATTTTGATGGTTGTAATGCCTGTAACATTCTAAGTTCTGATTAGTGGTGGTTAGTGGGTTAGGTATGTTATTTGGAAGTGGTTTGGTGGTAAAAGATGGAAATTGTTTCTGGAATAGGTAAAATGATTAACACGAGTATTTATAGTATAGAAAAAGAAAGCGTTGCATATATATTGGTCGTAGAGAGTTACAAAAATGTTTGACAAAGAAAAAAAAAGGCTAAAATGATAAAAGAAAGAAATAAACCGAAATGTTTTTTTTTTGTTTCCAATGAGGACAACAATAAGGAGGGTTCCCTTGCTTCCCTCTATTTTCTCCGACGCTGCGCGACTCGTGTCGCGCTTATGCTTATTATTTATGTGTATATATATATATTTGTATGTGTTTAGCTATCGTGTATTATATTGTATATGCATGATTAAAATGAGGTATGTTGTTGTGTATATTGTTTAAAGTACTGAAGTTCGTTTTGGTAAGGGTCTGAATCTACGTTCGTTTTGGTGTTCCGGTGTTAGGGAGTTTTGTTGGTTGTCTAAAAAGGTTTCTCTTTTCCTTATTTAGCTCTGCGAGGAAGATGTTAGTTTGAGCTAAGTTTTTAATTTTTCGCAAGGTCTCGAGCTCTTGGATGTTGATCCACTCCATACCCTGTTCGAAGGTCAATTTCCTCGGGTCAAAATGTGTTTCGTTCTTGTTGTCGTTGTTTTCGTTTCCGTTTGGTTTTTCGTTTGTCTCGTCTGTTTTTCCGTTCGTATCGTTTATGTCTTGGGTATCTGTGTTTTCTGTATTTATGTTTTGAGTGTTTGTGTTTTCTTCTTCTGTGTCTTCTTCTTCTGTGTCTTCTTCTTCTGTGTCGTCTTCTTCTGTGTCATCGTCTTTTAGCGGTGGTGGTGGTGGTCCTTCGGGTGAGTGCGGTGTATAATTGGGTGTTGGTTGTTGTTGTTGTTGTGCTTCTTTCGGATTTTTATCCAGTAAGTTTGTTTCAGCGTTTTTAGCCTGATGTCGCACAACTCCAAATCGCTGAGCTGTGGATTAACGAGGAGTTGCACCTCGCACTCGGTTTCGTCGCTGATTCGTCCCACTGGGTGGTTTTGTTTACAGATGTACCGGTTGGCTATGAATTGACATTCGTTTTCGTTTTTTAAATTAAAGTAACTACTAAAGTCTTCGGAGACCGCGGTGTACTGGACTGCTGGTTTTATGTATGCGAATCTCGCGCCTTTGGCTGTGGAGAGCTGGCGTACCGGGACTGATAAATGCTGATATAGCTTGTACGGTGTTAGGTCCAGAAGAGGAATTTTGATAACGTAAATGAGTCGTTCTCCGTTATGAAATGCTGTAAGATCCATTATTTTGGTTAGCTCGGGAACATATTGTGTACTAAGTGGTATGGGGAATATCGTGTTCGGTGTTGATTTTCGGATTGCTTCCGCGCAAGTTAGTATTTTTTTTGCTGAAAGTACTTCGGGGTGTATCTGACCCATTTTTGCGAAGAGTACGGCGTTTATAAGTGTTTCCAAATCGATTTCGTATTGTATAAGTGTTTCGTCAACTAGACTGGTGAATGTTATGAGTCTCTGGATAATGTATAGTTCGTGTTGCAGTGATGCCTGTGTCAATTTTATTTCTCGTAATTCGGCTTTTACCGCTTCCGCTAGCGAAATAATCTGATTTTGAGTGAAGTTGAAGCTTGATTTGATTATGTGTGTCTGATTTTGTACGATTTCTGCGAGCTCGACAGTACTGTTTGCTAATGCTGTTATTTGTGAGTCGATTCGATTTGCGTCATCGCTGTCCATGGTTCCAAAAAGTATTTTGCTAATTTTCCCTATGAATTCTAATGGTGCTCGCTTCCTACGTTTTTCGGTTGAATTTAATTGAATTGATGGGATCAATTCTTCCAGAGTTGCTTCTGTATTAGCGATGTTTCTTAGTCGTGCTTGTACGTTTCGTAGCTGTCCTCTTGTTAGGCAATGTCCTTGTAATGAATAGCAAAATGCGTTGGCGGCTTCAAGGTTTTCCTCTATTTGCCGTCGTCTGGAAGTGAATCCGTGCGTGTCTATGTACGTGATGAGCGTCCATGTTGTATGGGATGAATGGAGTGATCCCAGGGATTCTGAATATAATCCCGGGTTTTTCGTCAGTGGAGTAATTTTGAAGGCGTCTGGTGCGGACACCTTCATGGTATCGGCGTGGCATCTGCAACATATGCCGGTTTTATTTTATCGACGTGTACTGTTTTAGTCGTACTATCGTCTAATTGTATTACTATGTTGCGTTTACTTGGAATTTCCAGAATTTTGTATGGGCCTAGCCAGTCCCTATCGAATTTGCTTGTTTTGCGTTCATTTTTTATGAGTATAAGTTCGCCTACTTGGTACTTTGGTTCCACGACCCTTTTGTCGTAGTATTTTTTGGTTCGTTCTTTGAACTTTATCGCCTTTTCCAAAGCGAGTTCTTGGACGTTTTTGAGGTTTCTCATTAGATTTGTCATGTAATCGTCGTAGGTTATTGTTTTTTCGGGCGGTGGGAACTCTGAGGGAGTTCGAGCCTTTCTACCGAAAACTAGTTCGTATGGGGTAAACCCCGTGCTTTCGTGTATACTGGTGTTATATGAGAATGTTGCGAACGTTAGTAGTTCGTCCCAGTCTCGATTACTGTCGATAAAATGTTTTAGGTATTCCACAAGAACATGGTGACTGCGTTCGATCGCACCGTTCGATTGTGGATGATATGCGGTTGTTCTATGCTGCTTAATCTGAAACAGCTGCGCAAAATCTCTGAACATTTCCGACATGAAATTTGTACCTTGGTCGGTTAATATTGCGCGAGGTGCGCCGAAAGTCGATATCAGCGTCTTACAAAGCGCTCTTGCTACGTCTATTGACGTTTGATGTTTTAGTGGTACTGCTATACTGAACTTACTGAATAAGTCGAGCATAGTTAGTATGTACGTGTGTCCGTTTTTTGTTTCGCGTAATGGACCTACGATATCGATGGCTACTTTGTCGAAGGGTTGCGCTGGTGTGTCCGTGATGACCATAGGAGCTTTATTTTTTACTCGGACTAGTTTGTTCTTCTGGCAGTCGAAGCAGTATCGAATGAACGTTTCTACGTCCTTTTTTAATCCTCGCCAGTAGTACTGCGAGAGAATGCGCTGGTATGTTTTCGTTACGCCTTTGTGGCCTCCGACTGCGGATCCGTGTAATTCTCTAATGATGTTTTGCCTATTTTCCTGATCTGGAACGGTTATAAGACCTTCGCATAGCCTAAAGGTGATGTTCGAATTGATCGCGAGTACTCGTAGGTATCCTTTGATGTTAGACCACAAAAATGTATCGATAATTTTTGGGTCTTTGGATAGAGTACAGGATGTGATTTTGTTTTTTACTAAGGTTTGTACAAGAGTTTCTAGACACTTCTGAATCGTAAGTGTACTAGTCGCGTCTGTTGATTTATTTTTGCAAATCATTGTGAAGTAGCGTCTTGTTTTATCGCGTGTTATGAAAATGTGTCCGATTCCTGGATTGGCCTGCGAAAATACCGATTGGGTGAGTTTACCCTTTTCTGCGAGTATTCTCGAGACCATTGTGTCCATGACACCGTCGGCTGACAGGAAGTGTGCAATATTATCTTCCTGTGCCAGGATGTTTTCCTGCGTTACTACGATATTATTTTTTAGTTGCACGTCTTCTGTTATCGTTGTTCCCCTTGTTGTTGGTGGAGTTTGCAGTGTTAGACGTTTTCGTTGATATTGCGATGGTTGGTACGCTGAATCGTCGGAATCACTTTCTGACGATGGCGACATATTGTGGTATTGATTTGTTAACGCTCGAGAGGGTTCTCGAGGTGTAGTTGGTCGCGATTCATCCGATTTCGAATAGTCTGTTGTTTCGTGTGGAATCCAGGGTGGTGATCTGAACGTTGGTTCGATATCCATTGCTGGTGTAGAGTCGTCGATTTGCCATGAGCACCCTGGCGTGGCGACTGGTTGTTCAGGTGTGTAGTCGTCGATTTGCCATGAGCACCCTGGCGTGGCGACTGGTTGCTCGATCTGTTTGGAAGTGCTCGGCACTGCGATTGGTTGCTTGATTTGTGGAGTAGCTGGTTGTTCTATTGATGGTGTTTTATCTGGAATGTCTATGACTTTTGAGTCCCAATAGTCTTGTGTCATTTCGGGTGACATTGGCACTGATGATTTTGTTTTTTGCTGTGTTTCTTCGGGATCTGGGTGAGTTGGAGTGTCGTTGGTGTTAGTGATTCTAGAATCCCAATATTCCGTTGTTAATTCTGGTGATGGTTTTAATTCTGGATCTGAGGATGTTGAGTCGAGAGGCTGGAATGGAGTTTTTGTTTTTGATTGTGGATTTTTTGTTTTAGGGTTGCTGTGTGTGATTTTAGAATCCCAATATTGGTCTGTCATTTCGGGTGACAGGTTTTTGAGATCGTTTATTTCTTTTGTAGTGGGTTGATTTTTAGGTGGAATGTTTGGGACTTCCGGATTTTTTTTATTAGCTAACCTTTCGCTACGCCTAGTTGGTTCTTTTGGCGTTTTTCGAGTTCGCTTTTTCGCTGGTATAAGCAATCGTTTCCCTGATCGTTGACGTGTTGTTTTGTGAGAATCTGGTGAACGAAAGTTCGGCGGTACTTTCCGTTTCGCGCTTTTTCCGTCATTTTTGAGTCTTTTTGTTTTTCGTTTTGTACCTGTGGATGGTGATCTAAAAGTTGGTTGGACGGGTGGTTTACCACTATTTTTGTCGCTGGACGATTCTCCGATGTTCGTCAGCAACGGTTTGAATCCTTTGTTGAAATTTTCACTCTCGGATTCTGTTTCGTGTTCCGTCTCGTTGTTACTATTTCGTGCCTTAGAGTTGTCGTTTTTGTTCTGGGTTCCATTGTTTTTTCGCTTTTTGTCACCGTATAAGTAGCCGGTTGCCCCGTCAGGGCTGACTTTTTTACGAAACTCGTTTTTGTTTAGCTGCGATAAGCTTTCTATTTTATCTGGCCTCGTTGGGCTTCCTGCTTTTTGTTGCCTCGTTGGGCTTTTTGTTTTTTGTGGCCTCGTTGGGCTCTTTGTTTTTTGCAGCCTCGTTGGGCTCTTGTTTCCCTGCTGCCTCGTTGGGCTTTTCGTTTTTTGTGGCCTCATTGGGCTTTTGTTTTCTTGTGGCCTCATTGGGCTTTCGTTTTCTTGCTCTTCTTCCGTTGTGCTATCATCTATGTCCGTATATTTATATTTCGTTTCAGTATCATCTCGTTTCCTATGTTGTCTGCGTGGTTGTCGTTTATCCTCCTCGTCATCCGTTGTGTCGGTTGGACGTTTTTTGGAGAGTCGCCATTGTGGCTTCGTATTTTGCTTTGAGTTCAGCTCCTCAACCATTTTTTTTATTGGTTGCATAAATTCACCTTCGTTTTCCGATAACTCGGTGATTGATGTTTCGGTATCTATTATTAAATCTTTTGTTTTGGGTACACTCTCCGTTTTTTGTTTTGATTTTGTCTTTTTGGGTGGTTGATTTGTTTCTTGTTGGGTTTGTTTCTTCTGTTCCATTACTTGTTCCATTGATTCGTCAGAGTCTGATTGGTATGTTCTCTGATATGCGGCTTGACTGTCTTCCGATTCGTTGGTCGACAGTTCCCGTGTGTTTTGCTTTTTCCTAGGTGCTGGGTTTCCAGAACCCGTGTCGGTTGTTGATCGTCCGCGAGTTTGATGCGGCGATTCGGGAGACAATTTTTGCTTTTTTGTCTCTTGGTTTTCGGATGAGCTATCCTCGCGTTGCCTGATTGGCATGATTTCCGCGGGATTTCTCGATAGAGCGTCGGCAACGACGTTCAGTTTTCCAGGTTTGTGTACGATGTCGTAATCGTACCCGTTCAGTATTATTTGCCATCGTTGTAGCTGTTGCGGGATGTCGGGTTTGTTTTTTATATATGTTAGTGCTCTGTTGTCTGTGACAAGCGTGAACTTTTTCCCGTATAGATACGTTTTAAAGTATTCTACCGCGTTCACTATGGCTAAGAGCTCTTTTTTCATCGCGTCGTACGCGATCTCGGTTTTCTTTAATGCTCTCGAATAGAAAGCTATTGGGTGATCGAAGTCACCGTGCTTTTGACTAAGAACTGCGCCTATGGCGTAGTCTGATGCGTCCGTGGTAAGCGTACACGGTTTGTCAAAGTCCGGATATTTTAGGACTGGGCGTTCGATGATTTTTGCCTTTAGGTATTCGAACGCTGATTGACATTCGTCTGTCCATTCGAATTTCTCTGATTTTTTTAGTTGTTGGGTTAAAGGAATCGCAATTTTTGCGAAGTCGCGGATGAAGCGTCGATAGTAGCCTGCAAGTGCTACGAATTGTTTAATTCCTTTTTTGTCCTTTGGTGTTGGGAAGTTTTTTACTGCGAAGATGTTACTGGCGTTCGGTCTGACGCCTTCGGCTGAAATTATGTGCCCTAGGTATGTCACTTCTCGGTTTAAGAAGTGGCATTTTTCGGTTTGTAGCGTTAAACCTGCCGAAGTCAGTCTTTTCGCTAAACTCTTAAATTTATTTTCGTGTTCGGTGATGTCTCTTGCGTATATTACAATATCGTCCAGGTAGACGAATAGGTCTGTGCCTTGAAGACCGGATAGCACGACGTCCATCAACCTTTGAAAGGTTGCTGGCGCGTTTTTAAGTCCGAATGGCATTCGGTGATATTCGTAATGTCCATTCGGGGTCGAAAAAGCTGTTTTGTGTCTGTCTGCTGGATGCATTTCTATTTGATAAAAACCGGATGCTAGGTCGAATGTTGAAAAGTACCGGGCGTTTCCCAGTTGATCTAATATGTCCCTGATGTTTGGGAGTGGGTACGCGTCTGGCGTAGTTTTTTCGTTAAGTTTCCGAAAGTCTATCACGATTCTCCATTTTTTGTTGCCTTTCGCGTCTGGCTTTTTGGGAACTACCCAAACTGGAGAGTTGTAAGGGGAGAGAGATGGTTTTATTATCCCCTTGTTTAACATATCGTTAACCTGGTTTTGTATTTCTCTCTTGTGTACTTGTGGAAATCTGTATTGTTTGGTGTTAATTGGTCTGTCGTCTGTTGTGGGAATTTCGTGTTTTGCCAGTGTTGTGTGGCCCAATCGATCTCCGGGTAGACAGAACAGGTGTTGGTATTTTGAGACCAACTGGAGAACGTGATCTCGCTCTGTTTCGTTGAGGTGATCTAGTTGCAGAAGAGCTTGAAGAGCTTCAAGCCTACTCTGCTTGTCGAGTTGTACCGAGCGTACTTCTGCACGGTCTACGTTTGAGAAACCGTGAAGGTCGCTCGGTGTGAAGTTGTCGATTGGTTTTTCGCTGATAATCTCGACTGGTATTAATTCTACTGTCGGGACTATCAGGTTTATTTCGCTGTTTTGCGCATTAATTGCGCAAAGGTACGCAATTCCGTTGTTATTTTTTACTAAAGCGTTACCCATGTAGAGACGTGGACCTCCGTCGATTCTCGGGATGTATCCCTCCTCGAGATCGGTCGGTTTCAGTCTGATGGGTATGATGAGTTTCGATCTGCCTGGTATCGTCACTAGCTCGAACGTTTCGAACGGGACTGTATGACCAGCAAACTTGATGCACGCTTCGGTGTAGAGTATATCGGCTGGCGTTCCTCTAAAGAAGACGTCACCGAGTATGGCGTCTTGCATAATCGGGAATAAATCGTCGATTACGTGAAATTCAATGTTAAATTCCTTGATTCGGATATAACATCTACCAATTGTTTTTGCTGTCCCGTCGGTGATACCGCTAAGCTCATATATGAGCGTCGGGTCTATCTCCGTACTTCGGGCGACAATGGAGTCTTTTATGAGATTTATCTCTGCTCCAGTGTCAGCAAGAAATACAGCTTGGTTCGAATGTAGATCTTGTGACTCCAGGGTTACGCTTGGTGGCTTATGTCTATTAGTTAATCCTAATTTTATTTTAGCTTTTCTAATTGTTACGCTCCCGTCTGTTTTTTTCACGTATGCCGATCCTACGTGTTTTAGGAGTTCGGGCTCGGTGTGCGCAATTTTCGCATCTTCTCTTAGTTTGGGTTGGACGAGCGCTCCGGTGTCCTGCCTCTCGTTGCGCTGTCGCGAGAGGCGGGTCGCTCGTTTTTTTGGAGCACGCGCTCGAAAATTTGCTCGATTTGCGCTGCATCGAGGCTCGACTGATGATCCGATTTACGCGAGTTTCGACTGTTGCTCGGATTTTGTCTGTCTCGTGAGTTATCTCGACTGTTTCGGTCGCGCGAATTGTCTCTTTCGCGTGAGTTGTTGCGATAGTTACGATCTCGCGAATTATTTCGGTTGTCTCTATTGTTATAATTATTATCCCACGAGTTGTTTTGTTGCGGGTTATTCTGATAATTGTAATCCCACGAACTGCTTTGTTGTGGATTACTTTGATAATCGCCCGAGTTATTGCGATAATTTTCGCGCGAATTGTCTCGATAGTTATTTCGCGGGTTGTTTTGATAATTTCCGCGCGAATTGTTTTGATAACCCCCACGTGGATTATTTTGGTAGGATCTGCGTGAATTGTTTTGGTAACCCCCACGTGAATTACCTGGGTAATTCCCGGGTGGACCGTTTTGATAGTAGCTGTTCGGATTATTTTGATAATTACCGCGTGAGTTGTTTTGGTAACCGCCACGAGTATTGTTTTGGAAATTTCCGCGAGAATTGTTTCGGAAGTTTCCTGGTGAGTTGCTACGGTATTGACGGCTGTTGATGCGTGTGTTCGTGTTTTCACGCAATTGTTGCACAGCGTAGCATTCTGATGTTGAATGTGTAGGATTTTCGCGATGGACTTCGCAAAATTTTAGTCCGTTGTTGTCGGTTAATTGCGTAAACCGAACTTTCGCTTGTTCTGGGCTTTTGTCTCTAGTTTCCGATTTTTCGCGTTTTCGTCCCTGGTGTACCGTTTGTCTACGGACGAGTTCGTTTTCGATGTTTAGTGCTTCGTCAATTGCGCTGTCGAGGGTTATAAAATCTTTTTGCATAATAAGATTCGCAATTTGGTCGAAAAGACCGCGAATAAAGGCTCTTATGACGGTTTGTCGAACTTCGTCGGTGCGGTTTTGCAGATACTGCTGTTGGGCATCCGTTCGGTAGACTTCTTTTAGTCTATTTTCGATTCGTGTTGCAATTTTTCGCGTCCGGGTTGCGTAATCGACTACTGATTCGTTGTAATTTTGAGAATTTGATTTTAGTTCTAATTCGAGATCCGATAATTCTACCGGTTTTTCGAGCGCATTTCTGAGATCTCTCAGAAGTGGCTCTAGTGTGTTATAAGTTTTCGCGTCGGCGATATCGGCGGCGACACCTGATAGTTTGAGCTGGATGATTTCGAGGAGCTGCGATTGGTCGTGCTCTGGATGATTTTCGCGGCTTTTTTACAAGCGCGTATGAAATCATTGAGCGGTACATTTTTCCCGTTAAAATTAGGTATAAGATTTTGTACGTCGCGGAGCGTTATCGAGCTAGGTACGGGGGGATCGTTGGCCATTCTTACCTTTGATCCCTCAGACAATGCTGAGCGGAAAAAACTATTCGCACTATTTGTTCGTGTGCGCCGAGGCCGTTTCGGCGGACTTATTTTTAACCGAGTAGAAGCGAGGAAAGAAGAAATGTCCTTCCTATGTTTTTTCCTTATTATTATTATTTATGTATATATTTAAAAATTACCGAATTGTTATTAATAGTTGTTGTTTCTCTCTTTCCCTTTTCTTTTCCTTTTTTTTTTTTAATAATAATAATAGCTAAACGTTGTCAGTGTTGTTTGTTTTTTTTTTTTGAAAATCGCGAGAAAAAATGAAATGACGTTTTTTTTTTTTTTATACTGGATTTTGTTGCCCTTTTTTTTGTATTTTATTTTGTTTGAATTAAATAGAAAAGAATGGACTGAAGAAGTTAATTGTTTATCTGTTTCTTGTTGTTTTTTTTTGTTGTTATTGTATTGTATTGTTATATAGTATATATTGTTGTTTTGTTTTTTTTTTTTTTGAAAAGGAAAAAACGTGTAAAGTAATTTGAAAAACTTATTTGTTTGTTCGCTTTTGAGTTTCTTTTTTTTTTATTATTATTTTTTTTGTGTTTGTTTTCCCCTTCCTTCCTTTTAAGAAAGAAAGAGAGAAAAGAAAAAGAAACAAATTATTTATTCAATTAACTATTATTATTTATATGTGAGTAAGATTCGACTTTTGTTACAAAATTTGAAAGTTAAAAAAAAACAAATTATTTATTCAATTACAAATAAAAGGGATTATTTATGTGTATATATGTGTGTTCGCTGCCGTCTGTTATGAGGCGCGTTATTGTTTTTTATTTATTTATTATATTAATATGTGTGTGTTTTTTTTTGTAATTATTAAGGAGGAAATAGGAAAATTGTTATTATTTTTTTTGTGTGTATATTACATGCTCTCGTCGGTCGTACGCCACTGACACGCGTCGCGTCAGCTGTCGGCGCTCGGTTCCCGCGGGATACTAATTCTCTTTCCGAGAAAAAGTATTATATATTTTTTTTGAAAAAATTTGTTGCTACGCTTTTTTTTTTTGAAAAACAGAATAAAATATATATATATGTTGGTACTTACATTACCACACCGATAATGAACGCTATTAGCATGAATTCGGTTTTCGATTGCTATTGTTGCTATTTTTCCCTTGTTTCGTCCTTCCTTCCTTCTATTTAATAGTTTTTTTTTTTGACGTCCTTCCTTCCTTCTTTTGGTGGAGGTGGACGGTGGATGACGGTAGGCGTCGAGATGTCGACGTTTGATCGACGGTGAGTGAGTCGATTCGGGCGGGTCGCGTCGGTGCGGCGGGTCACGGCGACGGCGGATCTGTGTCACGGTGGATCGATGCCGCGGTCGATGACAGCTCACTGATGGTAACGTTGGCGGCTGTTCGGTCGATGATATACCGCCGCGTCAGGATTTTTCGGCGGTCGGTACACCCGACGTCGCTCGCTCGCCCCGTGCACTCTCGCTTGTCACACTTGTTGTAGTCTGTTCACTATATTGCTAATTATTTTATACTATTTTTATGTAATAATTATTTGTTACGATCTTATTATTCACTTAATGTCTAGCTGATTATTTAATAAGTGTCTTTTCACTGTAACTATTTTTTATTATTATTCGTGTCTTTTCACTGTTTGTTACTATTCGTTGTTGTTTTTTTTTTCGCTGATTGTCACTGGTTGTTGGTCACTTTTGTTCACTGTTAACTTGTTTTTTTTTCACTGTTCGCTGTATTTTCTTGTTTTTTTTTTTTCACTATTAGTTTATTTTGTGCGAGCACGGCTCGAGCACGGTTGTCGGTTCCGGGTGTGTTAAAAAAATTTTTTAGTTAAGTTAAAAAAAAATTTTTTTTTTTTATGAAAAGTTGAGAAAAGAAAAATTTGAAGCGTGAGCGTGTTTACGTGGAACGCCCACTCTGACACCAATGTGACGGATGTACACGGGTGTCAGATTATTATTTTTTTTATATAAAATGTTAAAACTTTTTTTTTCAATTATTATTATATTTTTTTTTATGTAGGCGTGTTTACGTGGTAGCGCCACTTCTGACACCAATGTGACGGATGTACACGGGTGTCAGATTATTATTTTTTTTATATAAAATGTTAAAACTTTTTTTTTCAATTATTATTATATTTTTTTTTATGTAGGCGTGTTTACGTGGTAGCGCCACTTCTGACACCAATGTGACGGATGGCCGCTTGGGTCTTAGGATGTATCGAGTAACTTTAAATCGGTTAAATAATATAAGTCTTTTATTGGTCGTAGCAAGAGTGTAATTGTTCGGAGTATAATTGGAGTGTAATATCGGAGGTGTACCGCACTGGTCGGTCGTCGGAGCTGAACTGATTGAAGCGGGCGTGAAGCTGAGGGCTTCGCGCTCGCTATTACAAAGGAATAAAGAGTCGAAGGATGTTTAGTCTAAGCTAGATAAGTGGACGCTCACGGCGGTCCGGATGCTTCGATAGCCTTAAGGGCTTCTTTGAAGAGCGAATCGAACGGAAACGCTCCGTATCGATACCCTCGAATAAATATTAAAGTCGAAAGGTTAAAGTCGAAATAGTTAGGCTGCGGCCGTTACAGACACAACGACAACGACACAACGACAACGACACAACGACAACGACACAACGACAACGACACAACGACAACGACACAACGACAACGACACAACGACAACGACACAACGACAACGACACAACGACAACGACACAACGACAACGACACAACGACAACGACACAACGACAACGACACAACGACAACGACACAACGACAACGACACAACGACAACGACACAACGACAACGACACAACGACAACGACACAACGACAACGACACAACGACAACGACACAACGACAACGACACAACGACACAACGACAACGACACAACGACAACGACACAACGACAACGACACAACGACAACGACACAACGACAACGACACAACGACAACGACACAACGACAACGACACAACGACAACGACACAACGACAACGACACAACGACAACGACACAACGACAACGACACAACGACAACGACACAACGGCAACGACACAACGACACAACGACAACGACACAACGACAACGACACAACGACAACGACACAACGACAACGACACAACGACAACGACACAACGACAACGACACAACGACAACGACACAACGACAACGACACAACGACAACGACACAACGACAACGACACAACGACAACGACACAACGACAACGACACAACGACAACGACACAACGACAACGACACAACGACAACGACACAACGACAACGACACAACGACAACGACACAACGACAACGACACAACGACAACGACACAACGACAACGACACAACGACAACGACACAACGACAACGACACAACGACAACGACACAACGACAACGACACAACGACAACGACACAACGACAACGACACAACGACAACGACACAACGACAACGACACAACGACAACGACACAACGACAACGACACAACGACAACGACACAACGACAACGACACAACGACAACGACACAACGACAACGACACAACGACAACGACACAACGACAACGACACAACGACAACGACACAACGACAACGACACAACGACAACGACACAACGACAACGACACAACGACAACGACACAACGACAACGACACAACGACAACGACACAACGACAACGACACAACGACAACGACACAACGACAACGACACAACGACAACGACACAACGACAACGACACAACGACAACGACACAACGACAACGACACAACGACAACGACACAACGACAACGACACAACGACAACGACACAACGACAACGACACAACGACAACGACACAACGACAACGACACAACGACAACGACACAACGACAACGACACAACGACAACGACACAACGACAACGACAACGACACAACGACAACGACACAACGACAACGACACAACGACAACGACACAACGACAACGACACAACGACACAACGACAACGACACAACGACAACGACACAACGACAACGACACAACGACAACGACACAACGACAACGACACAACGACAACGACACAACGACAACGACACAACGACAACGACACAACGACAACGACACAACGACAACGACACAACGACAACGACACAACGACAACGACACAACGACAACGACACAACGACAACGACACAACGACAACGACAACGACACAACGACAACGACACAACGACAACGACAACGACACAACGACAACGACACAACGACAACGACACAACGACAACGACACAACGACAACGACACAACGACAACGACACAACGACAACGACACAACGACAACGACACAAC
Organism: Ichneumon xanthorius; assembly: GCA_917499995.1. Lineage (NCBI taxonomy): Eukaryota > Metazoa > Arthropoda > Insecta > Hymenoptera > Ichneumonidae > Ichneumon > Ichneumon xanthorius. The sequence continues at coordinate 389,473 of CAKJTD010000012.1, forward strand.
GACAACGACACAACGACAACGACACAACGACAACGACACAACGACAACGACACAACGACAACGACACAACGACACAACGACACAACGACACAACGACACAACGACACAACGACACAACGACACAACGACACAACGACACAACGACACAACGACACAACGACACAACGACACAACGACACAACGACACAACGACACAACGACACAACGACACAACGACACAACGACACAACGACACAACGACACAACGACACAACGACACAACGACACAACGACACAACGACACAACGACACAACGACACAACGACACAACGACACAACGACACAACGACACAACGACACAACGACACAACGACACAACGACACAACGACACAACGACACAACGACACAACGACACAACGACACAACGACACAACGACACAACGACACAACGACACAACGACACAACGACACAACGACACAACGACACAACGACACAACGACACAACGACACAACGACACAACGACACAACGACACAACGACACAACGACACAACGACACAACGACACAACGACACAACGACACAACGACACAACGACACAACGACACAACGACACAACGACACAACGACACAACGACACAACGACACAACGACACAACGACACAACGACACAACGACACAACGACACAACGACACAACGACACAACGACACAACGACACAACGACACAACGACACAACGACACAACGACACAACGACACAACGACACAACGACACAACGACACAACGACACAACGACACAACGACACAACGACACAACGACACAACGACACAACGACACAACGACACAACGACACAACGACACAACGACACAACGACACAACGACACAACGACACAACGACACAACGACACAACGACACAACGACACAACGACACAACGACACAACGACACAACGACACAACGACACAACGACACAACGACACAACGACACAACGACACAACGACACAACGACACAACGACACAACGACACAACGACACAACGACACAACGACACAACGACACAACGACACAACGACACAACGACACAACGACACAACGACACAACGACACAACGACACAACGACACAACGACACAACGACACAACGACACAACGACACAACGACACAACGACACAACGACACAACGACACAACGACACAACGACACAACGACACAACGACACAACGACACAACGACACAACGACACAACGACACAACGACACAACGACACAACGACACAACGACACAACGACACAACGACACAACGACACAACGACACAACGACACAACGACACAACGACACAACGACACAACGACACAACGACACAACGACACAACGACACAACGACACAACGACACAACGACACAACGACACAACGACACAACGACACAACGACACAACGACACAACGACACAACGACACAACGACACAACGACACAACGACACAACGACACAACGACACAACGACACAACGACACAACGACACAACGACACAACGACACAACGACACAACGACACAACGACACAACGACACAACGACACAACGACACAACGACACAACGACACAACGACACAACGACACAACGACACAACGACACAACGACACAACGACACAACGACACAACGACACAACGACACAACGACACAACGACACAACGACACAACGACACAACGACACAACGACACAACGACACAACGACACAACGACACAACGACACAACGACACAACGACACAACGACACAACGACACAACGACACAACGACACAACGACACAACGACACAACGACACAACGACACAACGACACAACGACACAACGACACAACGACACAACGACACAACGACACAACGACACAACGACACAACGACACAACGACACAACGACACAACGACACAACGACACAACGACACAACGACACAACGACACAACGACACAACGACACAACGACACAACGACACAACGACACAACGACACAACGACACAACGACACAACGACACAACGACACAACGACACAACGACACAACGACACAACGACACAACGACACAACGACACAACGACACAACGACACAACGACACAACGACACAACGACACAACGACACAACGACACAACGACACAACGACACAACGACACAACGACACAACGACACAACGACACAACGACACAACGACACAACGACACAACGACACAACGACACAACGACACAACGACACAACGACACAACGACACAACGACACAACGACACAACGACACAACGACACAACGACACAACGACACAACGACACAACGACACAACGACACAACGACACAACGACACAACGACACAACGACACAACGACACAACGACACAACGACACAACGACACAACGACACAACGACACAACGACACAACGACACAACGACACAACGACACAACGACACAACGACACAACGACACAACGACACAACGACACAACGACACAACGACACAACGACACAACGACACAACGACACAACGACACAACGACACAACGACACAACGACACAACGACACAACGACACAACGACACAACGACACAACGACACAACGACACAACGACACAACGACACAACGACACAACGACACAACGACACAACGACACAACGACACAACGACACAACGACACAACGACACAACGACACAACGACACAACGACACAACGACACAACGACACAACGACACAACGACACAACGACACAACGACACAACGACACAACGACACAACGACACAACGACACAACGACACAACGACACAACGACACAACGACACAACGACACAACGACACAACGACACAACGACACAACGACACAACGACACAACGACACAACGACACAACGACACAACGACACAACGACACAACGACACAACGACACAACGACACAACGACACAACGACACAACGACACAACGACACAACGACACAACGACACAACGACACAACGACACAACGACACAACGACACAACGACACAACGACACAACGACACAACGACACAACGACACAACGACACAACGACACAACGACACAACGACACAACGACACAACGACACAACGACACAACGACACAACGACACAACGACACAACGACACAACGACACAACGACACAACGACACAACGACACAACGACACAACGACACAACGACACAACGACACAACGACACAACGACACAACGACACAACGACACAACGACAACGACAACGACAACGACAACGACAACGACAACGACAACGACAACGACAACGACAACGACAACGACAACGACAACGACACAACGACAACGACAACGACAACGACAACGACAACGACAACGACAACGACACAACGACACAACGACAACGACAACGACAACGACAACGACAACGACAACGACAACGACAACGACAACGACAACGACAACGACAACGACAACGACAACGACAACGACAACGACAACGACAACGACAACGACAACGACAACGACAACGACAACGACAACGACAACGACAACGACAACGACAACGACAACGACAACGACAACGACAACGACAACGACAACGACAACGACAACGACAACGACAACGACAACGACAACGACAACGACAACGACAACGACAACGACAACGACAACGACAACGACAACGACAACGACAACGACAACGACAACGACAACGACAACGACAACGACAACGACAACGACAACGAACGACAACGACAACGACAACGACAACGACAACGACAACGACAACGACAACGACAACGACAACGACAAACAACGACAACGACAACGACAACGACAACGACAACGACAACGACAACGACAACGACAACGACAACGACAACGACAACGACAACGACAACGACAACGACAACGACAACGACAACGACAACGACAACGACAACGACAACGACAACGACAACGACAACGACAACGACAACGACAACGACAACGACAACGACAACGACAACGACAACGACAACGACAACGACAACGACAACGACAACGACAACGACAACGACACAACGACAACGACAACGACAACGACAACGACACAACGACAACGACAACGACAACGACAACGACAACGACAACGACAACGACAACGACAACGACAACGACAACGACAACGACAACGACAACGACAACGACAACGACAACGACAACGACAACGACAACGACAACGACAACGACAACGACAACGACAACGACAACGACAACGACAACGACAACGACAACGACAACGACAACGACAACGACAACGACAACGACAACGACAACGACAACGACAACGACAACGACAACGACAACGACAACGACAACGACAACGACAACGACAACGACAACGACAACGACAACGACAACGACAACGACAACGACAACGACAACGACAACGACAACGACAACGACAACGACAACGACAACGACAACGACAACGACAACGACAACGACAACGACAACGACAACGACAACGACAACGACAACGACAACGACAACGACAACGACAACGACAACGACAACGACAACGACAACGACAACGACAACGACAACGACAACGACAACGACAACGACAACGACAACGACAACGACAACGACAACGACAACGACAACGACAACGACAACGACAACGACAACGACAACGACAACGACAACGACAACGACAACGACAACGACAACGACAACGACAACGACAACGACAACGACAACGACAACGACAACGACAACGACAACGACAACGACAACGACAACGACAACGACAACGACAACGACAACGACAACGACAACGACAACGACAACGACAACGACAACGACAACGACAACGACAACGACAACGACAACGACAACGACAACGACAACGACAACGACAACGACAACGACAACGACAACGACAACGACAACGACAACGACAACGACAACGACAACGACAACGACAACGACAACGACAACGACAACGACAACGACAACGACAACGACAACGACAACGACAACGACAACGACAACGACAACGACAACGACAACGACAACGACAACGACAACGACAACGACAACGACAACGACAACGACAACGACAACGACAACGACAACGACAACGACAACGACAACGACAACGACAACGACAACGACAACGACAACGACAACGACAACGACAACGACAACGACAACGACAACGACAACGACAACGACAACGACAACGACAACGACAACGACAACGACAACGACAACGACAACGACAACGACAACGACAACGACAACGACAACGACAACGACAACGACAACGACAACGACAACGACAACGACAACGACAACGACAACGACAACGACAACGACAACGACAACGACAACGACAACGACAACGACAACGACAACGACAACGACAACGACAACGACAACGACAACGACAACGACAACGACAACGACAACGACAACGACAACGACAACGACAACGACAACGACAACGACAACGACAACGACAACGACAACGACAACGACAACGACAACGACAACGACAACGACAACGACAACGACAACGACAACGACAACGACAACGACAACGACAACGACAACGACAACGACAACGACAACGACAACGACAACGACAACGACAACGACAACGACAACGACAACGACAACGACAACGACAACGACAACGACAACGACAACGACAACGACAACGACAACGACAACGACAACGACAACGACAACGACAACGACAACGACAACGACAACGACAACGACAACGACAACGACAACGACAACGACAACGACAACGACAACGACAACGACAACGACAACGACAACGACAACGACAACGACAACGACAACGACAACGACAACGACAACGACAACGACAACGACAACGACAACGACAACGACAACGACAACGACAACGACAACGACAACGACAACGACAACGACAACGACAACGACAACGACAACGACAACGACAACGACAACGACAACGACAACGACAACGACAACGACAACGACAACGACAACGACAACGACAACGACAACGACAACGACAACGACAACGACAACGACAACGACAACGACAACGACAACGACAACGACAACGACAACGACAACGACAACGACAACGACAACGACAACGACAACGACAACGACAACGACAACGACAACGACAACGACAACGACAACGACAACGACAACGACAACGACAACGACAACGACAACGACAACGACAACGACAACGACAACGACAACGACAACGACAACGACAACGACAACGACAACGACAACGACAACGACAACGACAACGACAACGACAACGACAACGACAACGACAACGACAACGACAACGACAACGACAACGACAACGACAACGACAACGACAACGACAACGACAACGACAACGACAACGACAACGACAACGACAACGACAACGACAACGACAACGACAACGACAACGACAACGACAACGACAACGACAACGACAACGACAACGACAACGACAACGACAACGACAACGACAACGACAACGACAACGACAACGACAACGACAACGACAACGACAACGACAACGACAACGACAACGACAACGACAACGACAACGACAACGACAACGACAACGACAACGACAACGACAACGACAACGACAACGACAACGACAACGACAACGACAACGACAACGACAACGACAACGACAACGACAACGACAACGACAACGACAACGACAACGACAACGACAACGACAACGACAACGACAACGACAACGACAACGACAACGACAACGACAACGACAACGACAACGACAACGACAACGACAACGACAACGACAACGACAACGACAACGACAACGACAACGACAACGACAACGACAACGACAACGACAACGACAACGACAACGACAACGACAACGACAACGACAACGACAACGACAACGACAACGACAACGACAACGACAACGACAACGACAACGACAACGACAACGACAACGACAACGACAACGACAACGACAACGACAACGACAACGACAACGACAACGACAACGACAACGACAACGACAACGACAACGACAACGACAACGACAACGACAACGACAACGACAACGACAACGACAACGACAACGACAACGACAACGACAACGACAACGACAACGACAACGACAACGACAACGACAACGACAACGACAACGACAACGACAACGACAACGACAACGACAACGACAACGACAACGACAACGACAACGACAACGACAACGACAACGACAACGACAACGACAACGACAACGACAACGACAACGACAACGACAACGACAACGACAACGACAACGACAACGACAACGACAACGACAACGACAACGACAACGACAACGACAACGACAACGACAACGACAACGACAACGACAACGACAACGACAACGACAACGACAACGACAACGACAACGACAACGACAACGACAACGACAACGACAACGACAACGACAACGACAACGACAACGACAACGACAACGACAACGACAACGACAACGACAACGACAACGACAACGACAACGACAACGACAACGACAACGACAACGACAACGACAACGACAACGACAACGACAACGACAACGACAACGACAACGACAACGACAACGACAACGACAACGACAACGACAACGACAACGACAACGACAACGACAACGACAACGACAACGACAACGACAACGACAACGACAACGACAACGACAACGACAACGACAACGACAACGACAACGACAACGACAACGACAACGACAACGACAACGACAACGACAACGACAACGACAACGACAACGACAACGACAACGACAACGACAACGACAACGACAACGACAACGACAACGACAACGACAACGACAACGACAACGACAACGACAACGACAACGACAACGACAACGACAACGACAACGACAACGACAACGACAACGACAACGACAACGACAACGACAACGACAACGACAACGACAACGACAACGACAACGACAACGACAACGACAACGACAACGACAACGACAACGACAACGACAACGACAACGACAACGACAACGACAACGACAACGACAACGACAACGACAACGACAACGACAACGACAACGACAACGACAACGACAACGACAACGACAACGACAACGACAACGACAACGACAACGACAACGACAACGACAACGACAACGACAACGACAACGACAACGACAACGACAACGACAACGACAACGACAACGACAACGACAACGACAACGACAACGACAACGACAACGACAACGACAACGACAACGACAACGACAACGACAACGACAACGACAACGACAACGACAACGACAACGACAACGACAACGACAACGACAACGACAACGACAACGACAACGACAACGACAACGACAACGACAACGACAACGACAACGACAACGACAACGACAACGACAACGACAACGACAACGACAACGACAACGACAACGACAACGACAACGACAACGACAACGACAACGACAACGACAACGACAACGACAACGACAACGACAACGACAACGACAACGACAACGACAACGACAACGACAACGACAACGACAACGACAACGACAACGACAACGACAACGACAACGACAACGACAACGACAACGACAACGACAACGACAACGACAACGACAACGACAACGACAACGACAACGACAACGACAACGACAACGACAACGACAACGACAACGACAACGACAACGACAACGACAACGACAACGACAACGACAACGACAACGACAACGACAACGACAACGACAACGACAACGACAACGACAACGACAACGACAACGACAACGACAACGACAACGACAACGACAACGACAACGACAACGACAACGACAACGACAACGACAACGACAACGACAACGACAACGACAACGACAACGACAACGACAACGACAACGACAACGACAACGACAACGACAACGACAACGACAACGACAACGACAACGACAACGACAACGACAACGACAACGACAACGACAACGACAACGACAACGACAACGACAACGACAACGACAACGACAACGACAACGACAACGACAACGACAACGACAACGACAACGACAACGACAACGACAACGACAACGACAACGACAACGACAACGACAACGACAACGACAACGACAACGACAACGACAACGACAACGACAACGACAACGACAACGACAACGACAACGACAACGACAACGACAACGACAACGACAACGACAACGACAACGACAACGACAACGACAACGACAACGACAACGACAACGACAACGACAACGACAACGACAACGACAACGACAACGACAACGACAACGACAACGACAACGACAACGACAACGACAACGACAACGACAACGACAACGACAACGACAACGACAACGACAACGACAACGACAACGACAACGACAACGACAACGACAACGACAACGACAACGACAACGACAACGACAACGACAACGACAACGACAACGACAACGACAACGACAACGACAACGACAACGACAACGACAACGACAACGACAACGACAACGACAACGACAACGACAACGACAACGACAACGACAACGACAACGACAACGACAACGACAACGACAACGACAACGACAACGACAACGACAACGACAACGACAACGACAACGACAACGACAACGACAACGACAACGACAACGACAACGACAACGACAACGACAACGACAACGACAACGACAACGACAACGACAACGACAACGACAACGACAACGACAACGACAACGACAACGACAACGACAACGACAACGACAACGACAACGACAACGACAACGACAACGACAACGACAACGACAACGACAACGACAACGACAACGACAACGACAACGACAACGACAACGACAACGACAACGACAACGACAACGACAACGACAACGACAACGACAACGACAACGACAACGACAACGACAACGACAACGACAACGACAACGACAACGACAACGACAACGACAACGACAACGACAACGACAACGACAACGACAACGACAACGACAACGACAACGACAACGACAACGACAACGACAACGACAACGACAACGACAACGACAACGACAACGACAACGACAACGACAACGACAACGACAACGACAACGACAACGACAACGACAACGACAACGACAACGACAACGACAACGACAACGACAACGACAACGACAACGACAACGACAACGACAACGACAACGACAACGACAACGACAACGACAACGACAACGACAACGACAACGAACAACGACAACGACAACGACAACGACAACGACAACGACAACGACAACGACAACGACAACGACAACGACAACGACAACGACAACGACAACGACAACGACAACGACAACGACAACGACAACGACAACGACAACGACAACGACAACGACAACGACAACGACAACGACAACGACAACGACAACGACAACGACAACGACAACGACAACGACAACGACAACGACAACGACAACGACAACGACAACGACAACGACAACGACAACGACAACGACAACGACAACGACAACGACAACGACAACGACAATGACAACGACAACGACAACGACAACGACAACGACAACGACAACGACAACGACAACGACAACGACAACGACAACGACAACGACAACGACAACGACAACGACAACGACAACGACAACGACAACGACAACGACTACGACAACGACAACGACAACGACAACGACAACGACAACGACAACGACAACGACAACGACAACGACAACGACAACGACAACGACAACGACAACGACAACGACAACGACAACGACAACGACAACGACAACGACAACGACAACGACAACGACAACGACAACGACAACGACAACGACAACGACAACGACAACGACAACGACAACGACAACGACAACGACAACGACAACGACAACGACAACGACAACGACAACGACAACGACAACGACAACGACAACGACAACGACAACGACAACGACAACGACAACGACAACGACAACGACAACGACAACGACAACGACAACGACAACGACAACGACAACGACAACGACAACGACAACGACAACGACAACGACAACGACAACGACAACGACAACGACAACGACAACGACAACGACAACGACAACGACAACGACAACGACAACGACAACGACAACGACAACGACAACGACAACGACAACGACAACGACAACGACAACGACAACGACAACGACAACGACAACGACAACGACAACGACAACGACAACGACAACGACAACGACAACGACACAACGACAACGACACAACGACAACGACACAACGACAACGACACAACGACACACAACGACAACGACACAACGACAACGACACAACGACAACGACAACGACAACGACAACGACAACGACACAACGACAACGACAACGACACAACGACAACGACACAACGACACAACGACACAACGACAACGACAACGACACAACGACAACGACAACGACACAACGACAACGACAACGACACAACGACAACGACAACGACAACGACAACGACACAACGACAACGACAACGACAACGACACAACGACAACGACAACGACAACGACACAACGACAACGACAACGACAACGACACAACGACAACGACAACGACACAACGACAACGACAACGACAACGACACAACGACAACGACACAACGACAACGACACAACGACAACGATACAACGACAACGACACAACGACAACGACAACGACAACGACACAACGACAACGACAACGACACAACGACAACGACAACGACACAACGACAACGACAACGACAACGACACAACGACAACGACAACGACACAACGACAACGACAACGACACAACGACAACGACAACGACAACGACAACGACAACGACACAACGACAACGACACAACGACAACGACAACGACAACGACAACGACAACGACAACGACAACGACAACGACAACGACAACGACAACGACAACGACAACGACAACGACACAACGACAACGACACAACGACAACGACACAACGACAACGACAACGACAACGACGACAACGACAACGACAACGACAACGACAACGACAACGACACAACGACACAACGACACAACGACACAACGACACAACGACACAACGACACAACGACACAACGACACAACGACACAACGACACAACGACACAACGACACAACGACACAACGACACAACGACACAACGACACAACGACACAACGACACAACGACACAACGACACAACGACACAACGACACAACGACACAACGACACAACGACACAACGACACAACGACACAACGACACAACGACACAACGACACAACGACACAACGACACAACGACACAACGACACAACGACACAACGACACAACGACACAACGACACAACGACACAACGACACAACGACACAACGACACAACGACACAACGACACAACGACACAACGACACAACGACACAACGACACAACGACACAACGACACAACGACACAACGACACAACGACACAACGACACAACGACACAACGACACAACGACACAACGACACAACGACACAACGACACAACGACACAACGACACAACGACACAACGACACAACGACACAACGACACAACGACACAACGACACAACGACACAACGACACAACGACACAACGACACAACGACACAACGACACAACGACACAACGACACAACGACACAACGACACAACGACACAACGACACAACGACACAACGACACAACGACACAACGACACAACGACACAACGACACAACGACACAACGACACAACGACACAACGACACAACGACACAACGACACAACGACACAACGACACAACGACACAACGACACAACGACACAACGACACAACGACACAACGACACAACGACACAACGACACAACGACACAACGACACAACGACACAACGACACAACGACACAACGACACAACGACACAACGACACAACGACACAACGACACAACGACACAACGACACAACGACACAACGACACAACGACACAACGACACAACGACACAACGACACAACGACACAACGACACAACGACACAACGACACAACGACACAACGACACAACGACACAACGACACAACGACACAACGACACAACGACACAACGACACAACGACACAACGACACAACGACACAACGACACAACGACACAACGACACAACGACACAACGACACAACGACACAACGACACAACGACACAACGACACAACGACACAACGACACAACGACACAACGACACAACGACACAACGACACAACGACACAACGACACAACGACACAACGACACAACGACACAACGACACAACGACACAACGACACAACGACACAACGACACAACGACACAACGACACAACGACACAACGACACAACGACACAACGACACAACGACACAACGACACAACGACACAACGACACAACGACACAACGACACAACGACACAACGACACAACGACACAACGACACAACGACACAACGACACAACGACACAACGACACAACGACACAACGACACAACGACACAACGACACAACGACACAACGACACAACGACACAACGACACAACGACACAACGACACAACGACACAACGACACAACGACACAACGACACAACGACACAACGACACAACGACACAACGACACAACGACACAACGACACAACGACACAACGACACAACGACACAACGACACAACGACACAACGACACAACGACACAACGACACAACGACACAACGACACAACGACACAACGACACAACGACACAACGACACAACGACACAACGACACAACGACACAACGACACAACGACACAACGACACAACGACACAACGACACAACGACACAACGACACAACGACACAACGACACAACGACACAACGACACAACGACACAACGACACAACGACACAACGACACAACGACACAACGACACAACGACACAACGACACAACGACACAACGACACAACGACACAACGACACAACGACACAACGACACAACGACACAACGACACAACGACACAACGACACAACGACACAACGACACAACGACACAACGACACAACGACACAACGACACAACGACACAACGACACAACGACACAACGACACAACGACACAACGACACAACGACACAACGACACAACGACACAACGACACAACGACACAACGACACAACGACACAACGACACAACGACACAACGACACAACGACACAACGACACAACGACACAACGACACAACGACACAACGACACAACGACACAACGACACAACGACACAACGACACAACGACACAACGACACAACGACACAACGACACAACGACACAACGACACAACGACACAACGACACAACGACACAACGACACAACGACACAACGACACAACGACACAACGACACAACGACACAACGACACAACGACACAACGACACAACGACACAACGACACAACGACACAACGACACAACGACACAACGACACAACGACACAACGACACAACGACACAACGACACAACGACACAACGACACAACGACACAACGACACAACGACACAACGACACAACGACACAACGACACAACGACACAACGACACAACGACACAACGACACAACGACACAACGACACAACGACACAACGACACAACGACACAACGACACAACGACACAACGACACAACGACACAACGACACAACGACACAACGACACAACGACACAACGACACAACGACACAACGACACAACGACACAACGACACAACGACACAACGACACAACGACACAACGACACAACGACACAACGACACAACGACACAACGACACAACGACACAACGACACAACGACACAACGACACAACGACACAACGACACAACGACACAACGACACAACGACACAACGACACAACGACACAACGACACAACGACACAACGACACAACGACACAACGACACAACGACACAACGACACAACGACACAACGACACAACGACACAACGACACAACGACACAACGACACAACGACACAACGACACAACGACACAACGACACAACGACACAACGACACAACGACACAACGACACAACGACACAACGACACAACGACACAACGACACAACGACACAACGACACAACGACACAACGACACAACGACACAACGACACAACGACACAACGACACAACGACACAACGACACAACGACACAACGACACAACGACACAACGACACAACGACACAACGACACAACGACACAACGACACAACGACACAACGACACAACGACACAACGACACAACGACACAACGACACAACGACACAACGACACAACGACACAACGACACAACGACACAACGACACAACGACACAACGACACAACGACACAACGACACAACGACACAACGACACAACGACACAACGACACAACGACACAACGACACAACGACACAACGACACAACGACACAACGACACAACGACACAACGACACAACGACACAACGACACAACGACACAACGACACAACGACACAACGACACAACGACACAACGACACAACGACACAACGACACAACGACACAACGACACAACGACACAACGACACAACGACACAACGACACAACGACACAACGACACAACGACACAACGACACAACGACACAACGACACAACGACACAACGACACAACGACACAACGACAAAACGACACAACGACACAACGACACAACGACACAACGACACAACGACACAACGACACAACGACACAACGACACAACGACACAACGACACAACGACACAACGACACAACGACACAACGACACAACGACACAACGACACAACGACACAACGACACAACGACACAACGACACAACGACACAACGACACAACGACACAACGACACAACGACACAACGACACAACGACACAACGACACAACGACACAACGACACAACGACACAACGACACAACGACACAACGACACAACGACACAACGACACAACGACACAACGACACAACGACACAACGACACAACGACACAACGACACAACGACACAACGACACAACGACACAACGACACAACGACACAACGACACAACGACACAACGACACAACGACACAACGACACAACGACACAACGACACAACGACACAACGACACAACGACACAACGACACAACGACACAACGACACAACGACACAACGACACAACGACACAACGACACAACGACACAACGACACAACGACACAACGACACAACGACACAACGACACAACGACACAACGACACAACGACACAACGACACAACGACACAACGACACAACGACACAACGACACAACGACACAACGACACAACGACACAACGACACAACGACACAACGACACAACGACACAACGACACAACGACACAACGACACAACGACACAACGACACAACGACACAACGACACAACGACACAACGACACAACGACACAACGACACAACGACACAACGACACAACGACACAACGACACAACGACACAACGACACAACGACACAACGACACAACGACACAACGACACAACGACACAACGACACAACGACACAACGACACAACGACACAACGACACAACGACACAACGACACAACGACACAACGACACAACGACACAACGACACAACGACACAACGACACAACGACACAACGACACAACGACACAACGACACAACGACACAACGACACAACGACACAACGACACAACGACACAACGACACAACGACACAACGACACAACGACACAACGACACAACGACACAACGACACAACGACACAACGACACAACGACACAACGACACAACGACACAACGACACAACGACACAACGACACAACGACACAACGACACAACGACACAACGACACAACGACACAACGACACAACGACACAACGACACAACGACACAACGACACAACGACACAACGACACAACGACACAACGACACAACGACACAACGACACAACGACACAACGACACAACGACACAACGACACAACGACACAACGACACAACGACACAACGACACAACGACACAACGACACAACGACACAACGACACAACGACACAACGACACAACGACACAACGACACAACGACACAACGACACAACGACACAACGACACAACGACACAACGACACAACGACACAACGACACAACGACACAACGACACAACGACACAACGACACAACGACACAACGACACAACGACACAACGACACAACGACACAACGACACAACGACACAACGACACAACGACACAACGACAACAACAACAACAACAACAACAACAACAACAACAACGTCGACGACGACGACGACGACGACGACGAGGATAAAATACTCAATATCGTACCTCTACGATTGAGTAATGTGCACGATATCTACAATAAACATATAAATTTGTTACTGTATGAGGATGCCAAGAACATTGATGGTAATTGGCATTACGCATGGATAAAGAATCTCTCAAGACTCGTGTCGTCGCAGATCAATCGTCACAGTCATCGAATACACATTTGCGATAGATAATAAATATATTTTGCACAATAAATTATTTTATTTTACATAATCATTAATCAATTATTGTTTTTTTCTTTTTTCAGATGTCTTCATTATTTTTTATCGGAAAAAAAATTGAAGGATCTTCGAATCGATTGCGTCGAGATGAACGATTGCAGGATCACTCTGCCGCCAACGAATCCACCCGACAACGATGAGAAATGGATAAAATTCAAGAATTACAACAGAAAGAAACCACTTCCTTTTATTGTCTACGCCGATTTCGAGTGTCTCTTGAAAAACATTGATAACACCGATCCGACCGCAAAATCGTATGCATATCAAAAACATGAGCCATACAGCGTTGGCTATTATTTTCATTGTAATTTCGATCGAGAATTGTGCAGATATGAAGCATATCGGGGTGACGGTTGTGCCGACTGGTTTGTACAAGAATTGAGAAAGATCATTGAAATTATTGGCGAACGTTATGGAAATCCCTTGGAGATGGTGATGATGAATGAACGAATCACCACTATCAATCCTCTTTGTCACATCTGTGAAAAGACGATCACCTCGAATCAAACGATGGTTCGAGATCATTGTCATTTGACAGGACGTTTCAGAGGTGTAGCTCATGCCGGTTGTAATTTAAATTACAAAGATTTGCATCTTCTTCCAATAATTTTTCATAATTTAACAAATTATGATGCACATTTTTTAATTCAGGAAGTGGTTGAAAAATTTAATGACGATGGATCATCGAAAACGAACGTGATCGCCACGACGCTCGAAAAATATACAACTTTCACGAAGACAGTCAAGACGCGCTGCGATGATCGATTGAAAATCCAATTGAGATTTATCGATTCATTTAAATTTTTGAATATGGGTTTGAGCAAATTGGTCTCAACTTTGGATAAGAAAGATATAAAAATTACGCGCAATAATTTCAATGATCTGAGCGACGAAAAATTTAATCTTTTAACGAGGAAAGGTGTATTCCCATATGATTATGTGTGCGAATGGGAAAGATTAAACGAGACGAGTTTACCCGTGTACGAGAACTTTTACAATAAATTAGAGGATTGTAATATCTCGCGAGAAGATTATGAACATGCGAAAAATATTTGGCAAATATTCGATGTTAAAACACTCGGAGAATACGGCGATTTGTATCTAAAGACTGATGTGCTATTGGCCGACGTATTGGAAACATTCAGACTCGATTGTCTAAAGAGTTACAGTCTCGATCCCGCTTATTACTTCACCGTGCCCGGTTATGCGTGGGATGTAATGTTAAAATTTACCAAAATCGAACTTGAATTATTGACGGATATAGATATGATGATGTTTGTTGAGCGAGGTGTACGCGGTGGACTAAGTCAGTGCTCACACCGTTATTCGAAAGCGAATAATAAGTATATGAGCGGCGGCGGCGACGATGCGTACGATGAACAAAGAGATGATATTTATCTAATGTATTACGATATTAATAATTTATATGGATGGGCGATGTCGCAAGCATTGCCATATAAAAATTTTGAATGGGTCAAAAATATAAGCAATTTCAATGTAGAATCGATAGCTGTCGATGGATCATTCGGATATATTTTGGAGGTAGATTTAGAATATCCCGACAATGTGCACGATTTGCATGCGGATGTCACGTCCTGGGTCATTTCAGCACCAGAATAAGTAACAGACACACACACAAATTTTTTTTTTGATTTACTTTATTCTCGGGAACATTAAAATACTAAATATGGAAGCGAGACATACATGAACCTAGATAATAAGTCACAATGTTACAACGATAGAATCGTCATCAATATAATAGGTATTATCGTAAACATAATATATGCGACAATACACCGTAGCGTATCAACCGATAATACAATAATTTTCTAAATAACCCTCACGCATTCAAATAATACCGTTTCCAGGCCTAACGCGTTATCAATTAAATAATCAATTGCACTATTAATGGTAAACTAAGTAAGATCGAACTGTAGCATGTTACAGTTACATAATATACACTGACGCTATTCTCCGAAATACATATAAAACATACAAACACGAAGATAAATCGCTATTCATACCATCAGGAAAATTCTTAAGCTCTGACCAGCAATAAAACAATAACGTAGCTAAAAACGTAACAAACAATAATTAAAATACAATTTTGAACAAAATGACTTTAAAAACATACTCTCGACACAAACCAGCCCGAACACCCCCGTTAAAATAACATTCGGCAATAATAAACACACATAAACGTCACGGGCAAAGTCCAAGGAAAACATTAAAATTCAAATGCAAATAAAAGATACAAGCGAAACGTTTTCGCAAAAACTGAGCGCGCTATCAGAAAGGGAAAACCCTCATGACCAATAAACCCCTATTACGTTATCACTGTCCGACGAAATCCAGAGACACGGCGAGCGATTTTGTGAATAGCCGCACGCGAAATCTAGGAAATTTAGTAAAAACTTTGGGTAACAATAAAAAACGTATACGAACTCCATTGCAAAATCTGAGCACGCTATCAGAAAGGGATAATCGTCACAAATAATAAACCCCTACGAAGTTTCACCTTTCTGACGAAATCCCGAGACACTGCGAGTAGTTTTTTGAGAAAAGGGACATGACCTTGGGAAAATCGTAAATTAATTCCCTAGCGCGAACGGAAAGCGCGAATTGGATCAAAATTGTCATGAGAACTAAGAACGCGATAAACAATCGACTTACAGTAAATAAATATTATTAATAATAAATTTAATTGTTAACAAATAATTTCAAAATAGTTCTCTTTCTTTTCGAACAACGCCGGAGTGTCGTTGCAGAAGCAACACTCGACGGCTCAAATTAATAATAAATTAACATTATTAACAATAAATAAAATTATAAACAATAAATTTCGAACATTCTAAAAACGCGCAACAACGGATTGTCGAATAGACACGACACTCGACGGCGCAAAACGATAATAAACACATTTTTCAACATTAAACAAATAATGTTATTAATAAATAATAATATCAGAAATATGCGCGCATCGCCCAAATATCGCCAGCAAAATGATAATCAGATGGCATTAAACTATAATAACAGAATATCAAACTTATAAGTACTAAAATGACATTTGTCAATAATTAATTATTATTTCAAGCCCGGTATACGCACCATCCGAAATATCGGGATAGGTGCATTTTCGATATCAATAAAGGACGAATTATGTCCTTATTACGATTACTATTACTACTATTATTACTATGTCTTTATTACTACTTATTCAACAAATGTAACCGAATATTCATACGTAATAATACGCATACTTACCCTGGGGATTTGGGATAATTACGCATTACATCAATCATGTTATATTATCAATCAGGCCTCGATGTCTAAATAATTAGCATTAATAATAAATAAGTCATACTTTAATAATGTATCGGATGGCCAAGCGAGCGTGAGACCGGACGCGACTCCGACAAAGCTCCGAGAATCGCCACTGATAAGGGGCCCTCTGAGCAGCGAGCCCGTGAGACCGCACGCAACGGCGACAACAACTCCGAGAATCGTCGCTGATAAGGGGCCCTCTAAGAAGCGAGCTCGTGGGATGCTGCATCAGCACGGCTACCGTGAGACCGGGCGCAACGGCGACAACAGCTCCGAGAATCGCCACCGATAAGGCGGTCCCGAGAAGCTCTCTACCGTTGGGACTCAGACCCGTGGGATGCTGCATCAGCACAAGGCTCCATGAAGTCGGTTGCCCCACCATTGGACGACTCGGTTCTGCGAAGCTCCGACGATAAGGAGGTCCGAGAAACTCTCCGCCGTGGGATACGGCATCTGCACGGCTACCGTGCGACAAAGGAGGCCCCTACTCGTAGCCATCGCGCTACCGTGAGACAAAGGCGTCCCCCACTCAAGGGACGGCACGGAGGCAACGAAGCTGCGAGCCGGTGCCCCTCCAGCATCCAGCGCGGCCAATGCAGGAGGCGGCGCCCACGCGGCTGACGGTACGATGGTAGCAAGGCGTGAGCAAGCACCCCCTCCAGCACCCGGCGCAGCCACTGCGAGCGATGAGTCCCCACGGCGGTACAACCGAGGCAGCGCAGCGTTGGCCAGTGGGACTGGGCGAATCAGCGACGGGGCTCCCCACCACTGAGCGGAGGCTCAGGAGACTCGCGGGTCCATCCAGCATCCAGACAAATCAGTTCTTCTACGACTCTCATCTCCGGCGGTCGACTCTAAGAGTTCTCTTGAAGAGACTCACGCGATCCGGTACTCCCCTTGTAATAATTAATTGTCAGTTCGGACTTAGAGTCTTTTACGGCAGTTGTTAACTTCAAATAAATTCGCGATTAATACCTGGCTGCGACCAGGCGGTATTTCACTGTATAAAATATTATTCGCAATTATTTCGTGCTTATCTTAATTATATATAAATAAAGTTCAAATACTAATATCAATAATCACTATAATAATAATCTACTGTAAACTCCACGTAAATCTTTTGTCGCATATCAAAGAAAACGGAAACCCGCTACGACTAATAAAAGGTTCAACAACATCCTACGAAATCATTCCTGCAAGGCAGTCCTTTCAAGCAGTAAGTAAATCAGCGACACAAATCAAAAAAGGAACAAATATATTTGGGATCAGTTCACATAATCTCCCACCACCAAACCCATTGCTTTATTATAAATATATATATATATACAAATATATACATATAGGCATAAATTTAAATAAAATCGAATCTTGAAAATCAGTTCTGACAATCATCGGTTCTGATAGATAGATTCATTAGATAAATTAAGCGAATCTTATAAAAATCAGTCACGACGCAAGTCGGTCTGATAAAAATGAGATCCGATTAGGGTTACAAATATATACATATAAGCATAAATTTAAATAAAATCGAATCTTGAAAACCAGTTCTGACAAACATCGGTTCTGATAGATAGATTCATTAGATAAGTTAAAGTGAATCTTATAAAATCAGTCACGACGCACGTCGGTCTGATAAAAATGAGATCCGATTAAGGTTATTTCTGGGACTCCAAAGGATCGAACCGAAATAACAAGATTAAACGTAATATTAATTAGTAAATAACTAGAATAAAAACCTAGGATTAATCCAAAATCAGATTATATATATATCGGACTTAACCAAGTCTGATGAAAATTTGATCTGATATTAATTTAAGCAGTCCCTTCCCGATATTTCAACCCTCAACAACTATGGGACAAATAGAATGCGAACTGATCACCATTTATAACGTTCATCATGAAAAACAGATGTGTCTCTCTGAAACTAGGGTCGCGTAAACCGAGAACGAGTGCTCCGACTAACCTAAAATCAGATCTTAAAAACATTACCCCGAAATCAGTGGCTTCAGACAATACGAACGTTAAACAGAGCGTGACTGCTGCCAGGAAGGTTCCGACAATCACGTCCATCGTCCCACTGAAAAACCATCGAGTATACATAAGACGACCAGATCCTACTAATAGTAAACTCGACGATCGGGCTGACTGCACGATTCGACCTGCCATCGAACACACCGAGGAAGACGGCAACATTTCCGACGCTTCTACGGTGCTTTACGAGGACACGCGGTCTCCTCCGTCCTCTCCAGAGTTGGTCATCGGCACCTAGCACTCTCAACCCGCTACGCCCAACAGCTCAACACCTGCCAAATCAACAAAAATCAGGTAAGTCAAGCGTGACTAACAGTCAGAACACGGGAAAACGCACTTATCCAGTACTGCTCCGATCCCTAACCGGCGCATTCCGGTTTAAACCAAGGAGCATCCAATTACAATCCCGTTACGTATCGCTCGTCCATCGATTCGGCATCTGAAACGAAAATCAAAATTCGGAATAGCAAAATAAAAATGGATAAAAATAATTCGCGACGTAACAGGAGGGTAATTTTCTGGTGACAGCGGTGGGATCCACTGGATATTTGCGTAAAATCAAAAACATCTGAAAATTAGTTATTGCATAAAGTTCAATTCACATAGTGTCGAAGTAATCGTGTAAAAATAAAAAAATTCGCGCCGAATTTACCGAATAATCGCGAATCGTTCGGACTGGTGCCTAAACTCAGAAGTACAATGAAAATTTAACGTTTCGCGCTAGAATCCGTAAACAATAGTGTAAACTTGTGAAATTCGTGTAAAAATCAACAGAATAGTCCGACTTTTATCATATTTTATTATAAAACTAATAATATTTATTCTACTTGAAAGAAACGTGAAGTGTAACGTAAAATCATGGTTAACCTCAACGAAGAGGAATTGCGCGAGTTGTCCGAGCAACTATCCGCGGAAAGAAGTAGATTGCTCGACATGGAGGCAGATCTAGCTTCCCGCGAACTCGAATTACAAGGTCAAAATATTCAAAACCAAAATCAACGTCCTTCTGACACAGAGGCTGCAGGACAGCGAAATCTTCAGACCGTATTGGCAAATTTGGTTGGGGAACTCGATATTATAAAAAACGACATGGCGCGCATTAGCTCTCGTGTGTCAGCGACTCCCCCGTTGACGGACCGAGCTCCCGCGAATAACCCACAAAATTCGAGCACTAGTGATCCAAATCTTCCGAGACTTTCCTTCAAAGATATCCTCGAAGGAATACCAGTGTTCAACGGTGAGAACATATCAGTGTTAAAATTCGTTCGAGCTTGTAAACGCGCAAGGGACATGTTCCCAGCAAATCTCGAGTTGACTTTGACACGGCTTCTCCGTAATAAATTGAAGGGTCGTGCTTACACCGCGATGGAAGACGACTCATTCGCGGACATAAAGGCTTTCACTGATCGTCTGAAAGACGTTTTTGGAGCCTCAAAATCGATAAATCAGTATCGCGGTGAATTAGGTAACATCGCTAAAAATAAAAACGAACACATAATTGATTATATTAGTCGGGTAAAAGACCTCCACGCGGCGATCACGGAGGAGGAAACGTCTGAAAACGGTGCAATACCGCGCAGTCAGCGTACAGCACGCGAAAACGAAACTCTCGAGTGTTTCGTCGCCGGTCTACCTCCAGATTTTAGAGTCAGACTTAAACTAGAAGGCTGTCAAAATCTCGCACAAGCCTACGCGAATGCGGTCAAAATCGAAAAAGAAATCGAAAAAGATCGCGCTAATTTCAGAGAATCGCGGTTCGAAAATAAAAATCCTTCACAGTCTCATGTAAAAACGATCACGGCTCGCGAATCCTTATCGTGCGATAATTGTAACAAACGGGGCCACAAATCAGAAGATTGTTGGTCAAAATATCCGGAAAAACGGCCTCAACGACCGAGAGCCGGCGGTAACGCCGCGAAACGCGATTTCGTGCCGAATAAAACCCAGAATTGGGACAAAAATCGCGTCGATAGGCCGCGTCCCCCGTGTGATTACTGTTCGAAACCCGGCCACGTCGTAACGCAGTGTTTCAAAAAACAAAACGACGAAAAACGAAATTTGGGAAACGAGAATTCCCGCTCGGAAAAACCAGGCGCGAACCGAGCGGAGAAAGCACCAGAGCGCCCGGTGCGCACAGTCAACCTCGTGAACGAAACGTCCGTACCGTCAACGTCCGCTTAGGGAAACATTCGTTTACACCCACGGTAGAAATCGAGTCTCCAGAATTGAAATATAAAGCCGATTTCCTCGTAGACTCCGGATCCGAACCAAATCTTGTAAAAATTGACGCACTAAATCCGGATGTCATAATAAATAAAAACGATATTCTGAAACTGAGAGGTATTTCAAATACACCCGTATTCACGATCGGTTCAACTATTTTAAATATTAAAGGGACAGAAGCCGAATTTCACGTGGTTAAAAGCGTATTTCCTATTGAGCAGGATGCCATACTTGGCTCAGAGTTTCATTCGATAAATCGGGCGATAATCGATTGGGACGAAGAGGTGGTTCGTTGGAAAAATAAATCCCTTCCGTTCAAAAATCGCGAAACAGTAGTGATACCAGGAAGATCTCGTGCAGTTTATTATGTCAGGGTAAAGAATCCCGAAGTAAAAGACGGCTATATTCCCCGTCTCGATGCTGGAAACGGAATTTTCTTAGGAAATACGTTAGTTTCAAGTAAAAATGGCGTGGCGTGTCTGATGGCGATTAATACCAACGAGGAGGACGTAGAGCTGACTGTTCCGGCAGTAACCCTAGAGGCATACGAGCTCTACGACCCCAATTCGGGGTATGTTTCGCAAAATCAGTGTCAATCCGGCGAAACACCTAGCGTACAAGATCCGGATTGTCGCAGTACCTGTCAGCAGACGCACGACCATCTTGTTTTGCGAGTCGAGAGCGAACGCGTTAAACAAGTCAAAGACTTATTACGACTCGAGGATCTAAATGCCGAAGAGCGAGTAAGCGTCGAACGAATAATAGAGGAAAACGTAGATCTCTTTCATATTCCGGGACAATTTCTGGACCACACTAATGCAATTGAACACAAAATTTCCACAACCGACGACCAGCCAGTCTTCACTCGTCAATATCGATTCCCGCCTGCTCACAAAGATGAAATTTCGAAACAGGTTGGCGATCTTATAGATGGAAAAATTGTAGAACCGTCCGACTCCCCATACAGCTCGCCACTTTGGATCGTGCCGAAAAAGGCCGATTCACAGGGAAGGCCAAGATGGAGGATGGTCATCGATTATAGAAATCTCAATGAGAAAACAATCGGAGATGCCTACCCACTCCCAAACATAAATGAAATTCTCGATCAGTTGGGTAGCGCGAAATATTTTTCGGTATTTGATTTAGCAAGCGGATTTCATCAAATCCGTATGCATCCCTCAGATGCTCATAAAACGGCATTCTCGACGCCATTTGGGCATTATCAATTCAATCGTATGCCGTTTGGGCTCAAGAACGCCCCGGCAACTTTCCAGCGCTTAATGGATCGCGTATTGTGCGGCCTGCAGGGTAACGAGCTTTTCGTGTACCTCGACGATATTGTTATATACGCGAGCTCACTTAGGGAGCACGAAATTAAGTTTAGCAAACTCGCCGAGCGATTACGGAAGGCGAACCTCAAATTGCAACCAGACAAGTGCGAGTTTTTACGCAAAGAAGTAGCCTATTTAGGGCACATTATAAGCGAAAACGGTGTAAAACCGGATCCGAAAAAGATCGAATCAATCAAAAATTATCCGAGACTAACCAGTCCAAAGAAAATCAAACAATTTCTAGGGTTAGCAGGGTACTATCGACGATTCGTAGAGAATTTCTCAGCAATCGCTAGGCCGTTAACGCAACTGCTAAAAAAGGAAGCGATATTCAAGTGGACTCAGAAGCAGGAGGACGCTTTCGTAAAACTACGAGACGCCTTGTGTAAGGAACCGGTGTTGCAGTACCCGGACTTCACTCGGCCTTTTGTTATAACGACGGACGCGTCAAACATCGCGATTGGCGGTATTCTCAGTCAGGGAAAAATCGGTAGCGACAAACCAATATCGTACGCGTCGCGAACACTGTCAAAAGCCGAGATGAACTATTCTACCATCGAAAAGGAGTTATTAGCGATCGTTTATTGCGTAGGGCATTTCAGGCCTTACATCTACGGCCGAGAATTCACTCTCGTGACCGATCACAAACCGTTAGTATGGCTCGATTCAGTAAAAGACCCTGCGAATAGACTAGTTCATTGGCGCTTAAAACTAGCAAATTATGAGTATAAAATCGTATACAAACCTGGGAGAGTCAACGCCAACGCTGACGCTCTGTCGCGAAATCCGCCAGAAGTAGAAGTACCTGAAAAAGAAAAATCAGTAATGATCGTCATGCCTATACGGTTTAGAACGAAGGAGAATCCGTCCGACACTGATTCGGACGAAATTCCCGCGAAAAAGAGGAAGGAAAACCCGCCGAGTTCAGACTCGGACGACATAATTAGATTAACAGCCGGAAAACGGCCAAAAGAACAAACGTCCGATTCAGATTCGGACGTGATATTCCAGGTTAGACGAAAAAAGAAATTGAAGGTATCAGGTCCACCGAAACAACCGGTAGAATCAGAACGCCAGGAACCTCCGGCAGAATCGGTAGTCGAATCAGGCGTCGAACAAGGACAACCAGTCGAAAGTTCCGATAGTTCAGACGTAATAATGACGCCCGAAATTCGAGACAGGGAGGACTCTAGCGATAAATCTGACATGTCGGACATAGGGCAGAACGCCAAAAACGGTTCGGAAATTTGTTCCGAAACGGGCGGTATCGGAAATTCACCCAACAGAGAAATTCCCGGCGATGTGTCTGATGTGTCGGACGTCGCGCAAAATTCCGACAAGGATTCAGAAACCCCCTCCGAACCGAAAAGTTTCGCAGATCGGAGTACCGCGGAAACTTGTAATGCTAGTGATCCGTCAGATCATTCTGTGAACTCCGAGGAAATAATGTTAGAGAACAGTGCTAAAGATCCATCCGATCTACCTGCGACAGATACGAATAAAAATGCCGAGAACGATCTTGCCGATCCTCCGGCAAACCATAGCTCAATATTCGGAAATAATAGTGCTAGCGAATCAAGTCCTCACGGGACTCCTGCGGCAATGGAAACATCAGAGATCGATCAGGATATCTCTCCAATAGAAATCGACATTAGAGACAATAGGTCCGAAACGTCGAATGAGCCAAATTCCGAAAGTGATTCAGACAGCGAAATGTTCGATAGAGTCGACGTTCCATACGAACGCAACGAGAACGAAGCTCGAGCGGAAACCTTCGCGGTGAAAGAGACCCGAGATCGGTTAATCATGCAGAAAGATAACATCATATTTTTCGTAACCACTAAGGGTCAATCGATCGATAACGGAGCCGAAGACCTGGCCACCGCCGACAGATTTCCAGTCTTGAGAAACTTAAATATAACTAGAGCAAACGTTACAAACGAAAAATCGAAACACCTGATCGCGTTACCGGTCAAGGCAGACTTGCGATCTAACACGGCGTTAGACGACCTAATAGAATCCTTCCAATCGCTGAGAGATGTCATACTAGAGTTAGGATTAGAATCGGTTAGTATAGCTAAAACAAACATGATCGATAATCTGTCCTGGACAGAAATACGAAATCGGTTAGAGGATAACCTGCAAGACTTGCCAGTAACTCTGACAATTTGTAACCAGCTGATTCGTGTACCGCCTGAAGCCGAGAGAGGAGACATAATTCAGGAAAACCATGATTCCTTGATCGGTGGTCATAAGGGCGTAAATAAAACATACAAGCGAATACGCGAAAAATACTACTGGGAAAACATGAAAACTCAGGTCCAGGAGTATATTCAGCATTGTCGTGGATGCCAGCTGAAGAAACTCGTCCGCGTCAAGACAAAACAGCCAATGGTGATCACGGACACTCCCGGGAGTGCATTCGACAAGATCTCCATGGACATCGTTGGGCCGCTACCCGTTACCAAAAAGGACAATGTGTACATCCTGACGATCCAAGATCTCCTAACAAAATATTCACTCGCCGTTCCATTGGAGAAGACGACATCCGTGCATATCGCGGACGCCTTCGCGAAACAATTTATTAGCCGATTCGGAGCACCCAAGGGACTTCTAACGGACCAAGGGGCCAACTTCACCAGCAGCCTGATGAAGGCACTAGCGAGGAAGTTTAAAATTCGGCAGTATCGTACAACGGCGTATCATCCACAAACCAACGGATCCATCGAACGGTCGCACCATGTACTCGCGGAATACCTCAAGCAGTATGTGAACGATCGCAACGAGTGGGACGAATTCATTGAATTAGCAATGTTCTCGTATAACACGAGTCAACACGAGGGAACGGGATTCACTCCGTTCGAGTTAGTCTTCGGCAGGAAAGCTAGACAGCCGTCGACACATACGCAAATTGAAGAGCACCAGGACCTAACGTACGCGGAATATCTCGAAAACCTCTTCGGTAAAGTACACGGTTTACAAGAACTCGCTGCGGAAAACCTTAAAGCAGCCAAAGAGCGATCTAAACGGTATTACGATAGACGGATAAATCCACAAAATTTCGGGATCGGCAGCAAGGTCCTAATGCTAAAAGAACCCAGTACGGGCAAATTCTGCGATCAATATACAGGCCCCTACGAGGTCATCGAAATACTATCCGGCGGGAACGTAAAAATTAATTATAACAGCAAACCCAGAATCGTCCACACCAATAAATTGCGTCTGACGAGACTATAGACAGAATCCTCTGTTTCAGTCGAATTCGACCCCACACCGCTGCAGTTGGTGAGCGAAATCAGACAATGGTTCGCCGGGAGTTTGAGATGGGTCTGCCGGCATCAAACGAGCCATATCCAGAAATCGAAGAGGTCATAAACTCCCCGCAATTGGCCAACGGCGTAGGCACTTTCATGGTTAACTTGAACTACGGGATAAATCTCGTAAAAATAAGCGCGCTAAGCCCGTCAGTCGTATTTCATTCACTCGGGAACATATCTCTCCTAACCGACGAGGGCCCTATAACTTCAGTAGCACGAATATTAATTCACAGCCCCACCGAGGAATACAACCCGTACCTTTTTCACGTCGTGGAGGATTACCCTTTGTACGCAGGGGTTATTGGCTGCATTTCAACATACGACCCAAGCATGTCTATGTTTTAGGGATAATCGAACAGCAGCTACGTTCATCGCAGGGAGATTAGTAACCCCAATAAAACTAACAAAACTCCAAGTTCACAAAATCCACTACCGAGCCGCTCCGCCGACACTCGGCGACAACAAAGGACACCGGCCATAAAACAATCGACAGTAATAAAACAGTGGTACAAGGAGATCATAAAACTCTAAAGCGACAAAATAAAAACTCGGTACAACGAGATCATAAAACTCCAGAGTGACAAAACAAAAATAAAAGACTCGGTACAACGAGATCATAAAAACTCTAGTGCGGCAAAATAAAAGACACGGTACAACGAGATAATAAATTCAGTGTAATAATTCGTTAAACCCATCATGAGGATAATAACGCGCGACTTCGAGCCACTCAAAACCGAGCAATACGCTGAACTGCGTTTCGACCTAAAAACCGAACCTCAACCGAGTACAAGCGGGACGCAGAGCGTGGGCCAATTTGAGCTCATAGACTGTAAACCTAGACCAATTTACGATCAACAAGAGCTGACTGAAATACTTACCGAGCCGCTCCCAGACCTCCGGGAGGTCTTCAGGACCTATAATAGGGAGCTTTTCAGTGACGAAATTCAGGGATTCGACGTACGTTGGTCTTCTCAGTTAAAATCGGCAGTAGGGAAAACAGTGCTCCGGCCATCTCCGAAAATCACGCTCTCCAAACCCCTCCTTCTGGGTCGCGAAATTAAGGTAATGGTTGAGACGCTCCTATACGAGATGATACATGGGTTCATTTATTGCACTACGCACGTCGGCTCTCTACGCCATGGGGAGGACTTTGCTAAATTGTTGAGAGGAATAAATAAAATAACCAATCTCGATGTGAGTATCCTGGACGAGGGAGGACTAGACCACATTGCACATCTACAGACAATTTGGCAATGTAGCGTGTGCAAGTGCGAAATAGTGCGATTCAACCGAAAAAGCGACCAACCACGAGGCACTGCCGCGAGACGCCATATTGGGGAATGTGGCGGCAGATGGATCGCCGTCGACTAAAATGGACCATTGTCTGGGGGAGGACGAGCAGTGGAGAGAGAACAAGAACGAGACCCGCGCCGCAGCACCAGGGAGCAGCAGTACACGAGGAGCAGTGACAGCGCGAGGTACTCTTGAGGTATTCGTCTCATCAAACATAAGCCAACAACAGAGTATGGCCTCTCACACTAAAGTCATGGCGAAGAAATGCAGGAGACGAGCAACACTCGAGGCGCTGTTCGGCTTATCACCACGAATGGGACACACCTCAACCAAATCAGCATCGGGAAACTTCGAATTAAAGAAGAAGGTTGAAGTACGCATCGTCGACAACCGACTACAGATCTTGGACAGCTTGCCGAGTATCGAGGTTAAAAAACAAGTGGAAGCCAGGTTTTTAGAAAAACTTCAGCGTCAAAAGGACATCGAGAAGGAAGTCGAAGCAATCCTGACGCCCTACTACACGCAACAAATTGTGACAAAAGAAGAATATAAGGCCATCATGCGGAAGATCGTACCACGGCTATGCCGGAAACCCGACGACAACAATCCAAAAGTAATAAAACGACTTTTGGAAATACTCATAAAAAGGTACCGCGTTAATAAACGGGGATTACCCACTGCACGTTGGGCCACCGCGCCAAGGCGGGACCGCCTTGTTCCCCTTCCAGCAGTCAGCTCGACGCCGAACGGGGGCTCAGCGGTACGCGCGCGGAGCAACGTCAGACTGCATCCACCTGCGATCACGACGACAGCTCGAGCCAAGTGATATAATTGTTCATCATCAACCAGGACGAATTAGTGTTCACTGACGCGAGTGTTACGTGAGAACCGGGACACAGTGTTAAACACCGGCGAACTTCGTCCAGTGCCGCGAGTGCCGACTATTCTTAACTCTAGTTATTAGTGTTGATAGACTCATAGTGCCGCGAGCTTCAACGAACTCTAGTTATTAGTGTTGATAGACTCATAGTGCCGCGAGCTTCAACGAACTCTAGTTATTAGTGTTGATAGACTCATAGTGCCGCGAGCTTCAACGAATTCTAGTTATTAGTGTTGATAGACTCATAGTGCCGCGAGCTTCAACGAACTCTAGTTATTAGTGTTGATAGACTCATAGTGCCGCGAGCTTCAACGAATTCTAGTTATTAGTGTTGATAGACTCATAGTGCCGCGAGCATCAACGAATTCTAGTTATTAGTGTTGATAGACTCATAGTGCCGCGAGCTTCAACGAATTCTAGTTATTAGTGTTGATAGACTCATAGTGCCGCGAGCATCAACGAATTCTAGTTATTAGTGTTGATAGACTCATAGTGCCGCGAGCATCAACGAACTCTAGTTATTAGTGTTGATAGACTCATAGTGTCGCGAGCATCAACGAACTCTAGTTAGTAGTATTTAAAGACTCCATAGTGCCGTGAATAGTTCAAACGGAGGCTCGGCTCGATCATGAGTATCCTCAGATCACTTCTTCTGGCGCAGGGTGTCAACCCTTACGCAAAACCACCCCATGTGCCAAAAGAAGAAGCCAGCGTGGTACCTGTCAGGAGGAGTCCGCGCATCAAGACCATGAACGAGGAAATCAGGGAGACAAGACCGTCACTGATTTATACAAAAGACCAGTTGGAGGAACCACTGGCCGAGCCACTCCCCAACTTGTACGAACTGTTCAAAGCGTACAGCATGGCGTACTTCGAAAACAAAGTGTACGGATTCACAGTACGTTGGAGCCCGAAAATGACCAGAGACGCAGGACGGACGATCTTCGGGCCAGAGCGACGTGTAATAATATCGAAGAAGCTGCACGTCGGGCGGAAGATCAAAGTCTTAGTGGAAACACTCCTCCATGAGATGATCCACGTCTACATTTATATGAACACGTACAACGACGGCGTAAAGCATGGGTCAGTCTTCCACCAAATGAAAAAGCGAATTAACCAGAAAAGTGGCCTTAAAATCACGGTTTACGACCATGGAGGCCAGGATCACATACCCAATCTAGAAACCGAGTGGTGTACGACGTGCGGGTTAGTAATATCGCAACCAACGAACCGGGCAAAACAGCCTATAGACTTCGGGACTAGGAAGCACCGAAGATCGTGTGAAGGAAGATGGGTCCGGACCAAGGCAACTGCCGCCGCAAGGAAAACGACGGCGCGAAGATCTCGACGCTAATAGGGTCATAGCGACACCCGATCATCGACACGATCGAGTTCGAGAAGAAATTCCACAAGGAAGGTGGAACCAAAAGATGCTGAGAATCCTAAGAAATAACTAAGAGCATATGTTTGTTCTAGGATGGAATCAACAGCGTTCCTCCTCCTCTTCATCATCGCAGAAGTCGCGGCCCTGGTCGGCTACGACTGCGGTGGGTCAACGATGAACATAACGTCGATTTCCCTCAACGGTGTCGCGGAATGCGACATACCATTGTTGGAACCAACGTCGACGTCCAGTTACATCCAGCTACTTCAGCTCACGGACTTCAGCAGCGCCGAGGTGACAGAGTGCAAGATAGAAATCGACAGGACAATATACCATTGCGGGATGCACTCCCACAATTCAGTGGTCCATAATGGACGACAGATATATCTGTACGACCTGGATGAGAGTGCATGCCGTAGACTGCACGAAACGGGGATCCTGGCAGTCAGCAATTCGGCACAACTCATCGGCTTGCAGCGAAACAACACGGATAGGAGAACCATCACGATGGCTGGATCAATCACAGTGGATGGCAAGTGCGTCGGAACTCAGTACAGCGACCCGTTCGGAACATGGGACAACGTCGTAGTACAAGCCTCGGTGAGTGTTACACTTTCCAATTACGAAGCAACGGTCAACCTGGCGACCGATAAAATAATATTGCAGTCCGGAACACATTGTACACTCCCTGAGGGACATTGCACCGACGTCGACGGCAAAAACGTATATTGGAAAACGGAACCAACCGATTCGTGCAATTTTAATCGTTATGACGTGTTGTACGAAGGAAAGGCCACAAAGTTGACATCAGTCGAAGATGGCGCCAGCTCGCCCGAAGTATACACATTAACAACACAAGACACAACATTCGCTCTCGCGAAAAAATCGGAACAGCAATTGTGCGGGTTCACTTTGATTCGCACCGAGCACCCGAAGCTGTACATTCTGGAGACGCGAAAAGGAGAGTCATTCGCGGTCCGGAAGCAGATCTCTGTGTCAAACCTTGACATATTCTCCTACATAAATTCAAAATTCGTATATGTGGAGAAGCATGTCAAATTACAAATGAAGAACTTGTACAAGGACATCCTGACGCAACGATGCAACCTGGAAAGGCAAGTGCTTCAAAACGCGCTGTCAACGTCCGGCATCTTGCCAGAAAAGTTCGCATACGCCATTATGAAAGGACCAGGGTATATGGCGGTGATAGCTGGAGAAGTGGCACACATAGTTAAGTGTGTCCCCGTGGAGTGCAGCCTCCGTCGCACGGACGAGTGCCATCACGAACTACCTGTTACGTACCGCAACGAGTCCTATTTTCTGTCAACAACCTCGAGAATGTTGCTGAAATCGGCGACGCAGATCGAGTGCGACCCGACGTTGCCGGCCTTGTACCAAATCGATAACGTATGGTATAGATTCTCGCCGCATCCGATCGAAGTACCGGCACCGCAATCATTGGTGCCATCCTCAAAACCTACATGGCATTACGCGTCAATCGGAAACCTTGCCAACAGCGGAATCTATTCGGCGGCCGACATCAAGAAGCTCCGCGAACGTATAATGTTCCCAGCTGAAAAACCAGCCCTGCTGAACAACCTAGCGAGAGGATCGGTCGGCTATAGTATCCCGGCGGGAAGTGTGTCTATTCGAGGATTTCTCGACGAAAACACGCTCGAACATCTGGCTGAGAGTGCTGCGAAACGATTCTGGCACGGATTTGAGAAGTTCGGCATAGCCAGCGCCGGAGTATTCGCTATCTACGTCATTATAAAAATCATAAAAACAATCATCGACACATGTATCCACGGATACGCTATTCACTCGCTTTATGGATGGAGCATCCATCTCTTGGGAGCCATATGGAGTTCTGTGACCGGTCTATTACTCACACTGGGTCACAGACGAGTATCACCTACCACCGACGTCGAGAGCGGTCCAGGCACACGAGAAAGGGCAGATTTACCAGTATCAAACGATAAATCCAACTGCCCCAACTTGACGGCGAGGGACAACGCAAGATATCCGACAACGGCGGAAAGGGTAATTCAATCAGATTACCCCAACTTGACGGCGAGGGATAGCGCAAGACATTCGACAGCAACGGACCGGGTAGAGTTGTCAACCTACCCCAACTTGACGGCGAGGGAGTCCGGAAGATATCCAACGGCGCTACCAAGAATCGACCCAGAACTCATCAAGCGCCTTCACGCTGGTCCTCAGCAGAGCCTCAGCACTGCTTCAGACTTAGGGGGGGAGGTGTCACGTCCTGGGTCATTTCAGCACCAGAATAAGTAACAGACACACACACAAAATTTTTTTTTGATTTACTTTATTCTCGGGAACATTAAAATACTAAATATGGAAGCGAGACATACATGAACCTAGATAATAAGTCACAATGTTACAACGATAGAATCGTCATCAATATAATAGGTATTATCGTAAACATAATATATGCGACAATACACCGTAGCGTATCAACCGATAATACAATAATTTTCTAAATAACCCTCACGCATTCAAATAATACCGTTTCCAGGCCTAACGCGTTATCAATTAAATAATCAATTGCACTATTAATGGTAAACTAAGTAAGATCGAACTGTAGCATGTTACAGTTACATAATATACACTGACGCTATTCTCCGAAATACATATAAAACATACAAACACGAAGATAAATCGCTATTCATACCATCAGGAAAATTCTTAAGCTCTGACCAGCAATAAAACAATAACGTAGCTAAAAACGTAACAAACAATAATTAAAATATAATTTTGAACAAAATGACTTTAAAAACATACTCTCGACACAAACCAGCCCGAACACCCCCGTTAAAATAACATTCGGCAATAATAAACACACATAAACGTCACGGGTAAAGTCCAAGGAAAACATTAAAATTCAAATGCAAATAAAAGATACAAGCGAAACGTTTTCGCAAAAACTGAGCGCGCTATCAGAAAGGGAAAACCCTCATGACCAATAAACCCCTATTACGTTATCACTGTCCGACGAAATCCAGAGACACGGCGAGCGATTTTGTGAATAGCCGCACGCGAAATCTAGGAAATTTAGTAAAAACTTTGGGTAACAATAAAAAACGTATACGAACTCCATTGCAAAATCTGAGCACGCTATCAGAAAGGGATAATCGTCACAAATAATAAACCCCTACGAAGTTTCACCTTTCTGACGAAATCCCGAGACACTGCGAGTAGTTTTTTTGAGAAAAGGGACATGACCTTGGGAAAATCGTAAATTAATTCCCTAGCGCGAACGGAAAGCGCGAATTGGATCAAAATTGTCATGAGAACTAAGAACGCGATAAACAATCGACTTACAGTAAATAAATATTATTAATAATAAATTTAATTGTTAACAAATAATTTCAAAATAGTTCTCTTTCTTTTCGAACAACGCCGGAGTGTCGTTGCAGAAGCAACACTCGACGGCTCAAATTAATAATAAATTAACATTATTAACAATAAATAAAATTATAAACAATAAATTTCGAACATTCTAAAAACGCGCAACAACGGATTGTCGAATAGACACGACACTCGACGGCGCAAAACGATAATAAACACATTTTTCAACATTAAACAAATAATGTTATTAATAAATAATAATATCAGAAATATGCGCGCATCGCCCAAATATCGCCAGCAAAATGATAATCAGATGGCATTAAACTATAATAACAGAATATCAAACTTATAAGTACTAAAATGACATTTGTCAATAATTAATTATTATTTCAAGCCCGGTATACGCACCATCCGAAATATCGGGATAGGTGCATTTTCGATATCAATAAAGGACGAATTATGTCCTTATTACGATTACTATTACTACTATTATTACTATGTCTTTATTACTACTTATTCAACAAATGTAACCGAATATTCATACGTAATAATACGCATACTTACCCTGGGGATTTGGGATAATTACGCATTACATCAATCATGTTATATTATCAATCAGGCCTCGATGTCTAAATAATTAGCATTAATAATAAATAAGTCATACTTTAATAATGTATCGGATGGCCAAGCGAGCGTGAGACCGGACGCGACTCCGACAAAGCTCCGAGAATCGCCACTGATAAGGGGCCCTCTGAGCAGCGAGCCCGTGAGACCGCACGCAACGGCGACAACAACTCCGAGAATCGTCGCTGATAAGGGGCCCTCTAAGAAGCGAGCTCGTGGGATGCTGCATCAGCACGGCTACCGTGAGACCGGGCGCAACGGCGACAACAGCTCCGAGAATCGCCACCGATAAGGCGGTCCCGAGAAGCTCTCTACCGTTGGGACTCAGACCCGTGGGATGCTGCATCAGCACAAGGCTCCATGAAGTCGGTTGCCCCACCATTGGACGACTCGGTTCTGCGAAGCTCCGACGATAAGGAGGTCCGAGAAACTCTCCGCCGTGGGATACGGCATCTGCACGGCTACCGTGCGACAAAGGAGGCCCCTACTCGTAGCCATCGCGCTACCGTGAGACAAAGGCGTCCCCCACTCAAGGGACGGCACGGAGGCAACGAAGCTGTGAGCCGGTGCCCCTCCAGCATCCAGCGCGGCCAATGCAGGAGGCGGCGCCCACGCGGCTGACGGTACGATGGTAGCAAGGCGTGAGCAAGCACCCCCTCCAGCACCCGGCGCAGCCACTGCGAGCGATGAGTCCCCACGGCGGTACAACCGAGGCAGCGCAGCGTTGGCCAGTGGGACTGGGCGAATCAGCGACGGGGCTCCCCACCACTGAGCGGAGGCTCAGGAGACTCGCGGGTCCATCCAGCATCCAGACAAATCAGTTCTTCTACGACTCTCATCTCCGGCGGTCGACTCTAAGAGTTCTCTTGAAGAGACTCACGCGATCCGGTACTCCCCTTGTAATAATTAATTGTCAGTTCGGACTTAGAGTCTTTTACGGCAGTTGTTAACTTCAAATAAATTCGCGATTAATACCTGGCTGCGACCAGGCGGTATTTCACTGTATAAAATATTATTCGCAATTATTTCGTGCTTATCTTAATTATATATAAATAAAGTTCAAATACTAATATCAATAATCACTATAATAATAATCTACTGTAAACTCCACGTAAATCTTTTGTCGCATATCAAAGAAAACGGAAACCCGCTACGACTAATAAAAGGTTCAACAACATCCTACGAAATCATTCCTGCAAGGCAGTCCTTTCAAGCAGTAAGTAAATCAGCGACACAAATCAAAAAAGGAACAAATATATTTGGGATCAGTTCACATAATCTCCCACCACCAAACCCATTGCTTTATTATAAATATATATATATATACAAATATATACATATAGGCATAAATTTAAATGAAATCGAATCTTGAAAATCAGTTCTGACAATCATCGGTTCTGATAGATAGATTCATTAGATAAATTAAGCGAATCTTATAAAAATCAGTCACGACGCAAGTCGGTCTGATAAAAATGAGATCCGATTAGGGTTACAAATATATACATATAAGCATAAATTTAAATAAAATCGAATCTTGAAAACCAGTTCTGACAAACATCGGTTCTGATAGATAGATTCATTAGATAAGTTAAAGTGAATCTTATAAAATCAGTCACGACGCACGTCGGTCTGATAAAAATGAGATCCGATTAAGGTTATTTCTGGGACTCCAAAGGATCGAACCGAAATAACAAGATTAAACGTAATATTAATTAGTAATTAACTAGAATAAAAACCTAGGATTAATCCAAAATCAGATTATATATATATCGGACTTAACCAAGTCTGATGAAAATTTGATCTGATATTAATTTAAGCAGTCCCTTCCCGATATTTCAACCCTCAACAACTATGGGACAAATAGAATGCGAACTGATCACCATTTATAACGTTCATCATGAAAAACAGATGTGTCTCTCTGAAACTAGGGTCGCGTAAACCGAGAACGAGTGCTCCGACTAACCTAAAATCAGATCTTAAAAACATTACCCCGAAATCAGTGGCTTCAGACAATACGAACGTTAAACAGAGCGTGACTGCTGCCAGGAAGGTTCCGACAATCACGTCCATCGTCCCACTGAAAAACCATCGAGTATACATAAGACGACCAGATCCTACTAATAGTAAACTCGACGATCGGGCTGACTGCACGATTCGACCTGCCATCGAACACACCGAGGAAGACGGCAACATTTCCGACGCTTCTACGGTGCTTTACGAGGACACGCGGTCTCCTCCGTCCTCTCCAGAGTTGGTCATCGGCACCTAGCACTCTCAACCCGCTACGCCCAACAGCTCAACACCTGCCAAATCAACAAAAATCAGGTAAGTCAAGCGTGACTAACAGTCAGAACACGGGAAAACGCACTTATCCAGTACTGCTCCGATCCCTAACCGGCGCATTCCGGTTTAAACCAAGGAGCATCCAATTACAATCCCGTTACGTATCGCTCGTCCATCGATTCGGCATCTGAAACGAAAATCAAAATTCGGAATAGCAAAATAAAAATGGATAAAAATAATTCGCGACGTAACACGGATCTTCCATTTTGTTCGGAACGTGTGCAACCGCCGCCGCCCGGAGAACGGCGCACCACCGCTCATTCAAAACTTCTCGCCACTCTCAACAATAAGTATCGTTATGTTGTTCATTATCGTGCATTACAACAGTGTCTGCTTCATGGTTTGCGATTGACAAAGATTCATAGAATATTGAAATTCAATCAATCGATGTGGCTTAGCGGATACATCGATTTGAATACTCGATTGCGTACGTTGGCAACTACTGAGTTTGAAAAAAATTTGCGAAAATTAATGAACAACGCTGTATTCGGCAAAACAATGGAGAATGTACGCAATTATATCGATGGAAAATTGGTTTCTTCATGGAGTGGACGATACGGCGCAAAATCATTGATTGAAAAACCAAATTTCCATCGTAGAGTCGTATTCAATGAGAATTTTTTGGCTATTCACATGTCGAGATTAGAAGTCAAAATGAACAAACCAATGTACGTTGGAATGTCAATATTGGATATTTCAAAAATACATCTATACGATTTTCATTATGCTTATATGAAACCAATGCTTGGAGATCGCTGTCAAATTTTATATACCGACACTGATAGTCTCATTTATGAATTTAGAAATGTTGATATTTATGAAATTATGAAACGCGATATACAATGTTTCGACACGAGTGACTATTTGGAAAACAATGTATATAATATGCCGAGAATGAACAAAAAAGTATTAGGCTTGATGAAGGACGAGAACAATGGCTCGATCATGAGTGAATTCATTGGATTAAGATCGAAAATGTATGCATTTAAAATTGACGATGTGAAAAAATCCGATGTCAAGAGAGCCAAAGGTGTCTCGTCCAGAGTCGTGAATCGCAAAATAACATTTCAAGATTATTTGAATTGTCTAGAAAATCAAGTATCGATGCTCAATGAGCAAAGATGTATCAGATTAAAATTGCATAAGGTTTACAGTATGGTGGAAAAGAAAATCTCCCTGGATCCCCGAGACGACAAACGTTGCGTGGCTTCCGATCTTGTAAATACATTGCCATGGGGCCATTATTCTCTTCGTAATAGACAAATTAATGATAATGATGGGGAAGAAGAGGAGGAGGAGGAGGAGGAGGAAGAAGATATAATAATCATAGATTAATAACATGTACAAACAAATAATATGGAGGAAGGGAGGGAGGGAGGGGAGAGAGAGAAGAAGAAGTAATAAAAGAAATGTATCGAAATAATTGATGTCAGTATGTATGATGTAACACACAAACAACGACGACGACGTATTAATAGTAATGAGAACAATACAAAATAAAAAATTTAATGGTTATGGATTAGTGAATAGTGCAATCAATGCTCTTCCTTTCGAACTTCATATTCCGGGATATCAATTTTGTGGTCCAGGCACAAATTTGAGTGAGAGATTAGCTCGCGGTGATCGTGGTATTAATCCATTGGATTCCGCGTGTCGTGAGCACGACATAGCGTATGCCACACACAAGGATCTCTATCATCGTCACATAGCAGATAAGATATTGGCAAGTGAAGCGAAAAAGCGAATAACCGCAAGTGACGCGACTCTCGGTGAGCGAGCTGCGGCGACCGCAACGTGGGCAACGATGAGCGCAAAGCGGCGGATAGGAATGGGTATGAGTGGCGCTGGTAATAAACAACAACATCGAAGAAGAAGAAGAAGAAAAAGAAGAAGAGGAGGAGGAGGAGGAGGAAGAAAATTACACATCGCTAAGAGGGGGGGATTTCTACCAATATTACCAATATTAGGTGCATTAGGTTCGCTGGTGGGTGGTGCCGCTGGTGTAGCGACCGCTGTGAACAAAGCCAAATCTGCACGAAAACAATTGGAAGAATTACAACGTCACAATCGAAGAATGGAGGGTCGTGGTCTCTATCTGAGACCATCGCATACCAAACGTGGTGGTGGTGGTGGTAGACAAAAAAAAACTCCAGAAAAAAAAGAAAAAATTAATTAACGATCAATATCAACGACAGCGAGGAAGTAGTGGTGTTAGTGGTGGTGGTGGTGGTGGTGATGGAATGACGAATCATCAACTCGCTAGAGCATGCAGAGATATCAATAATTTCAGAGGAGTATTCATGCGAGATGATTTACCTAAAAAAATTCGAAAGACAGAATGTGGAATCGTGAATCTTGATGATAGCGCGGGATCTGGCACACATTGGGTTGCATATATCAAGTATCACGATAATACAATTAAATATTTCGATTCGTTCGGGAATCTTCGGCCCCCCACGGAATTGATCGAATATTTTGGTGGTTCGTCAGTTCGAATAACGTACAATCATAATCAATATCAATCCTATGACACACAGATATGTGGACAATTGTGTGTTGAGTTTCTTCCGGGAAACATCGAGAATTAAAAAAAAAAAAAAAATGTCATCATCAACAAAATTGCTGACATCATCAATCACTATTACATTGACGGGAAAATATAAAAATTTGACGGCAGAATTTTTCCCACCCATAGACGTGAGTGTTGCCAATTACGAGCTGGGATTGGCAGATTTTCAAACGTTTCATGTGATTCCCAACATCGATTCGACCAATAATATATTCTATTATGACACGAACAAGAGTGTCGCGATACCCAAAGGATCTTACGAACTCAGCTCTATAAATAAATATCTACAGCGAGAGATAACGCGCGGAATCAAGGGAGAACCCGAGGATGCGTTCCTTCTACGCGCGAACAATAACACATTGAAGAGTGAAATCAGATGTAAATATTCAATCGATTTTAGTAAACCAAATAACATTGGTAGCATTTTGGGATTCTCAATGAAAAATAATTATTTAAAACCAAATTATTGGCATGAATCTGACATTCCGGTGAATATTATTAAAATAAATATCTTGAGAATCGAGTGTAACATCACATCGGGAGCCTACAGCAACGGAAAATCTGTGCACATTATTCATGAATTTTTCCCAAACGT
This sequence comes from Ichneumon xanthorius, assembly GCA_917499995.1. Classification (NCBI taxonomy): domain Eukaryota; kingdom Metazoa; phylum Arthropoda; class Insecta; order Hymenoptera; family Ichneumonidae; genus Ichneumon; species Ichneumon xanthorius. Next base: position 432,359 of record CAKJTD010000012.1, read on the forward strand.
CGAACCTGGATATAAGATATCGGAAACACCATCGAACGTCATTTATTTGCCGATCATCGTGCGAGTAATAGATCGATTGACTCTTCGAATCGTTGATCAGAATAACGATATCGTTGATTTTGGCGAGGAAGAAATAACTGTGCGACTACATTTGAGGAAATGTTGATCTACGATAGTGTCGCCACCGCCGCCGCCGCCGCCACCACCGCCACCACCACCACCACCACCACCACCACTAATAATCAACATAAACAAAATCTTCATCATCATCATCATCATCATCATCATCATCATCATCGAGGACACCAGCAGCAGCAGCACCACCTTGAACGAACAAATAAATTGTCAACGTTGAACGCGATGAGTGCCAGTGATGACGCGGTGATTGATCATTCACCATCATCATCATCATCATCATCATCCAATATTATCGTCAACAATAGAAACATTGAAAGAAAGAAAGAGAAAAAAAAAATAACGATTGAGAACGTGCGATTTTTGAAATCATTGGGATTTCGAGTGGGAAAAAAATAATTGATATTAATGTGAATAAATTGATTGTGAGTGAAAGAGGAAGAGGAGGAGGAGGAGGAGGGAAAGAGGAGAAGAAAAAAGAAAGTGTGTATTAGAGAAAGAGAGAAAAAAAATGAGTGACATATTAAATATCACGGCTACGCCGAGATACGACAATCGCATAGTCAACGTCGAAACACACGGATATAATCCATACGCGAATACATCGTACGACTATAACGATGAGATACGGATACCGATACAGCAACAGGATACGATAGTGCTACCGCATAGAAGTTATCTCTATGTCGAGGGTAAAGCAAATCAAGGTGTCAGAGACGAGACTGCAAAGGAACAAGAGGATGTGCTTCTCGTTGAGAACAATGGAATGGCATTTTTGTTCAGTGAAATACGTTATGAATTGAATGGCGTTGAGGTAGATCGTTGCAAGAATGTCGGTATAACGACTACTTTGAAGAATTATGCCACGCTCACTGTGGAGAAGAGTGATAACTTTCAGAATGCTGCGTGGTCGATAATTGAAAAAACAGAAATCAATGAGTTCAAATATTGTATACCGTTGAGTATGCTGATGGGATTCTTCGAAGATTACAAACGTGTGATTATGAATGCCCGACACGAGCTCGTGCTGATACGATCGCGCGACGACACCAACACACTGTACACAACTTCGAAGAAAATTAAATCACCGTCGATAACATTAACGAGAATACAGTGGAGGATGCCTCATATCATACTCGATGACTACACCAAGTTGCAGTATCTGCGTATTCTGAAGGAAGATCGAACTATAAGCATGGCTTTTCGTTCGTGGGATCTCTATGAATATCCACTGTTGCCGTCCACACAAAAGCACACATGGTCGGTGAAGACTTCGACACAGATGGAGAAACCGCGTTTCGTTCTAATCGCTCTGCAGACTAATCGAAAAAACAATCTAAACAAATCAGTGACAAAATTTGATCATTGTAAATTACGAGATTTAAAATTATTTTTGAATTCAGATTTTTATCCATACGACGCATTGAATTTGGATTTTACTATCGCCAAGACGGAACGCTACGGTATCCTGTATGAAATGTATAGTCGTTTCATCGGCTCCTATTACAACAATCCCAATCTTCGACCAATGCTCGATCTCATTAATTTCTTGAGATTTGGCCCAATAACAATCATCGACTGTTCGCATCAGAATGAATCGATCAAGAGTGGTACCGTCGATATGAAGATAGAGTTCGACTGTGCCGAAAATATTCCGAACAACACGAGTGCTTACTGTCTCATTATACACGATCGCATAGTCGAGTACAATTCATTGTCGAATATTGTGAAAAAAATTATATAAGAAAAAAGAGAAAAAAGAATGATGATGTGATCGTTGTAGTCGTCGTCGTCGTCACAATGTAAGCATTGATAAATGTACGAAGCATATTGATTCATATTAAAATATATCAAATATAATTTATTTCTCCCTCTTATTGCACATCATCTATCTATTCCCACACCCATCCATCCACCACTATCGCATCGTCGTCATCGTCCGTCCTTCTTCTTCTTCTTCTTCTTCTTCCTCATCTGTCTCTTTTACAATTTTTTTTTGCAACGATATTATAAAAAAGGAGAAAAACTAGAGTCAATCAGTCAGTCAGTCAGTCGGTCGATCGGTCGATCGGTCAGTCGGTCGGTCGGTCGTCGTCCGTCCCCCTCGAAAAGCAAATCGTGCGCGACACTCGAACAGAGACGACGACGACGACGTATGCCGCATGCATATGAAAAAAAAAAAAAAAAAAAAAAAAATTAGTGGACAGGTAAATATTTTTTTTGTGTGTGCGCGTGTGTTCGTTCTCACCATTGATTCTTTTGATTTAATAATAGAAAGAAGAAGACGACGACGACGATATCAACGGTGGCGCGATGGAAACATCAACAGCAAAAACAATGATCAATGATATTACTCATATAATGAGTATCAAAGCATTTCATTACATGGATGGATATCTTTATAAAGAATTGTCTATAATCAATTGTCAAAACAAACGAGTTTACAAAACAAGTTTCAGACTGAACATTAAATTTCATGATTTAAATAGAAAAGATAAAATACTTAATATCTTTGAAGCGAAAAACCAAAGTGGTATATTTTTCGAAGATCATCATTCGGAATACTTGACGCAAGAAGATGTTGAGTCAACGATTATTAATTATCTTCGAGGAGATGGATTTGCGATCGATGAGCCATCTAATCGGCAAGCAGCAGCAGCGGCACTGCTGCCAAGACCAATCGTTGCGTACAAGGGGACGACAACTGTTATGGGTACTGATGCCGCCGTTACTCTGGAGAAGGATCTCTTGAATAACATTGGAATTCGATCGTTCAATTTGAAATTGTTGGGTTGCCCAAGATATATGGAACTCTTGGCGGATTCGAGATGCAACAACCCTCCGATAAAACAATTAAATTGTCGTCTTCATCAAATAGTACCAAAAGCCAATCAAATTTTCCAATGTTCCGGCGATGAAGTCCAAATATTTAACAATTGGTTGAATATACTGCGTCATGAACAACAACAACAACAACAGCAACAACAACAACAACAACAACAACGACGAGGATGGTGATATCGTCGACAGCTGTAAAAAAAAAAAAAAAAAAAAAAACAGTAGAAGTGAAAATGATTGATGTTGATAATAATAATATTAGTAACACATAATGTCATTAATGTATCGATGAATAGTGTAATATTTTTTATTTTATATAATCATTGATGTTACAATATTATTATAAAAATTAATAACGACGACGACCCGATACAAATTGGCATCTCTCTCTCTCTCTCGAAGCATACGATTGAAAGACTCATCACCACCTTCGTCGTCAGAAATCAAATCAATTAATGTTATGACTCTATTTATTGGGTTTTTTTTCGAAATAAAATCAATTGATGTTGTCATGATGTTTTTGATTGTAAAGATAACTGATGATGTCACAACAAATGAAGATACAAGGAAAAAAATTGTTCAAAAAATATTGATGAGGGGAAGTTGTAGGAGGGACATCATGACATCAATTGATTTAAAAAAAAAAACCAATAAATAGAGTAATAACATTAATTGATTTGATTTCTGACGACGAAGGTGGTGATGTCCTACTGCAGCCTCCTCCTCATCAATATTTTTTTTGGACAATTTTTTTCCTTGTATCTTCATTTGTTGTGACATCATCAGTTATCTTCACAATCAAAACTTCATCATCATCAACAGCAGCAGCAGCAGCAGTGACGGCGTTGTCTTCATTCGAATCGTCGCTCACAACAATGATTTGTCGTGATACATCTTCATCATCTTCATCATCTTCATCATCTTCATCATCTTCATCATCTTCATCATCTTCATCATCTTCATCATCTTCATCATCTTCATCATCTTCATCATCTTCATCATCTTCATCATCTTCATCATCTTCATCATCTTCATCATCTTCATCATCTTCATCATCGTCGCTGCTCCAACGATTATCATGATGATCATCATCATCATCATCATCTCCATCATTCTCCCCTCTCTGCATGGCAGAATTGTGAGCTTCTTCAGCCCTTGCAATATAGTTCGCGATAGCGGACATGGCGTTGCCTCTTATTTTTAACAAACAATCGTCGTCGGATTGTTTCGGTAATTGGGTAGCGACGGTGGTGGTGGCATCGAGCAGCCGTCGTCGTCGTCGTTGTTGTTGTCTCGATGATACTCGATGTTTGCTAGAATAAAAAAAAATATAAAATTAATAGATGAATGAAAAAAAAGAAATACTTTATATATATATATGTGTGTGTGTGTGTGTGTGTGTGTGTGTGTGTGTGTGTGTGTGTGTGTGTGTGTGTGTGTGCATGACTTACCTTAAAAAAAATTAATATTGTTGGTATTAAGAGACTTGTGAATAATTATTGAAATAGATGACGGATGACGACCGTAAGCGACCGTAATTCCTGCGATGAATGCGTCCATATGAAATTTCAAAATATTGAAATCATCGAAACCAGCTTCGCGAAATTTAACACCCTCCTCACCGTCATCTTCTACGTTAAAGTCTTTATCGTCAACAGGATGATGCAACGGTGGCGGCCTAAAATTTCAAAACAAAATAAAAAAAAATATTATAATATCGTGTAAAGAAAAAAAAAAAAATACTCACTATATGTTAAAAGACTCCTTCGTCATCTCACCGTCAATGATGATGAAGATCGACACACAGAACGGCCAAAATTTCAAACACGTGCATTTGTTCGTTATTTTGATTATAAATTTTCTGAGCGCAAACAAAGCCTGACCAATGAATGCGTAACCATGACGATCCCTAAACAAAAAAAAATCAATATATAATTAAGAAAACAAAAAAATCTCAAATAAAATATATTTTTTTCTTTTTTTACTCACATCTTCATACGCTTAGTCAAACGTTTTACTTTCGACTTGAAGATTATATCAATCAATATTTCAACCCTCTTGATATAATTAGATTCTTCGCTACTAAAAAAAAAAAAAAAAAAAAAATGTACACAATAAATAAATTTAATTACTTCATCGAATAAAAATAATAATATTCAAAATTTACTTACATACGATTATATAATTCCTCCTCCGTCTCCTTGATCGAAACTTTTTTAGATTCTTCACATTAATTTTCACTATCGTTGAATCTTTATCTTTTTCAAGAAGTCGAACGTTATAACGTTGCGTTCGAAAATTCTTTTTAACAGGCAACATTTTCATTTTTTTGTTTTACCCCATTCGCTATTTAAATGAAATATAATATATATATTGAAACTGACTAGAACGAACACTCACTCTACGATGTGTATATTATAAAGCTTACATTAAAAATGAATGCAAAAAATAGTATCGTCGCCGCGCGCCCGCCCGAGACGACGACGAGTGGGTGGGTGAAAAAAAAAACGATAACGACGCACGACGAACGACGGGGGGTCGGTCGGTCGGTCCGTCGTCGTCTCCCCTCAGTAATTAGCGAGTTATTATATTTATGCATACACAAACACACACACTCTTTTGTTGCGGTTTTCACAATCTCTCTCACCATATATAGAAAATAGAGATAAGAAAAAAAAAGTGGTAGGATAGCATGAATCGCCGCCACCACCGCACCCGCCCCCGCCCGCCCGCCTGTTCCGTACGTTATGCTGCTTGCTTATACTTCCTCATCATTATGGTCTCTGGATATGTGGGGTGAAAAAAGGGACCCCCGAAAAGATAATAAAAAAATTAAAAAAAAAAAAAATGTTCGTTCTTGGTTATAATAAAGAATACTTCCTCGTGCGTCATGGAATCCTGATATCTCGGGGTGTAAAACTAAACAACGGTTAACGACGGTTAACGACGGTTAACGACCGATGAGACGACGGATGAATCATGTAAAATATGGGGTGGCGGTGGTGGGTGGATGACGGTGACCACACCACCCGTCACCAGCCCGTCGCCGCCGCCCGCCCGCACGCCGCCTCGCTGCTTTTTTATGTTTAAAAATATTATTACAAACCAGTGTTGCCTAGTTGGTTAAGTTAGTCTAAACGGATGGGGTGGTAGTACAATAGGATATGAACTAATGATTTTTCCTCATAAAAAAAATCATAATTCAAATCCATCCTCAACAAACTAGGTAACATTTTTTTGAACAATGAATCATTGAATCATTGAATCATTAACACAGTTGTCCGGTTGGTTAAGGGCAGGCAAAAATAGGGTAGGATTTAAATGAATGATTTTCCTAATCCGAAAAATCTGGGTTCGAACCCGCCAACCTGGACAACTTTTTTTTTTTTTTTTTTTTTCGTTATAGATTATTGATATCATAATAATGACTGAAGTGGGAATAATTTATACGAACAGTGTGTTGCGAATAACATTTTTTACAATAATAATTATTATAGGCATCTGCACTTACCCCCTCCTCACATCGACGGAACACTGTAGGTTAAGAAGAAATCACTCGATTGTCGCGCACACATGTCGGTTGTTAAAATCCATCGCTTTGTTACCGACTGTGGATTTAAACTTGGTTATGATTATTAAAACCGCTATCTTAATTGTTATATATATGCAGTTACCGATTTTTTTACAATTACCGATTTTACTGTTACCGATTTTTTGCGGTTACCGATTTTTTTAAAGGTCAATGACCCCAAAGGTCAATGACCCCAAAGGTCAAAGGTCAAAGGTCAATGACCCCAAAGGTCAAAGGTCAAAGGTCAAAGTGAGTTAGAACCGGCGTAGCCTTACTACTCTACATACTAGCGCTATATTCTCCTTACTATCTCGCTTGCTAAAAAAAATACGAACAAACAAACGCATGGGAATTAATATAGATATCAATTCATCGCATAACAAATCCAAATAACCATTGAACATTTAACAGATAAAAATAAACAGAATGGATCGCGTTGAGGAATGCCTTCTGTGCCCTGACGAGGTCCCGCTAAGATTCATGCACGCGCACTTATAGCAATGCTGTGAGGGATTCATCAACAACAATAGGAGGAAGATCAAAAAACCCACCGGCTGTCCGCTATGCCATATTGTTTTTCCGGCGGACAAACTTACCACCCATTTGATTAAATGCACCGATTACTTGTTAAAAATCGAAATTAAAAAACAAACACAACAAGCAGAAACGGAAAATTACAAATACACCATACAAAACCTACAACACCTACGATTAACGCTAGGAAAATATCAAACACTCACACAAACGACAAACGAAACAGCAAAAACCAGGACAGTACAAGTTTCAACCACAACCACACAACACCATAAAAAATACAACACAAACATCACAACAGTGTCCCCGCAACAAACCACGACGTCAACACAGTGCAAAATAGCTCAGAGCCCACCACAACCAAAACCATTACGAAACACAGACAACAAAACAACAACGACCGGTACCACACCAAAGACGACAACACAAAACCTTCCAATTCCGGCTCCGAGAACGACCATACCAAAAATAGAAGGGCCTACAACGAAGAACATAACACAAATTTCAAAGTCCACCCAAACAGATTACATCGAAAACATGGACAAACTGTGCATCGACGGAGAAAGTATCTTTTACTCATGGTTTCATTTACAAACCCCCAAAAAGCGCACAGAAATTGAAGACAAAATAGCCGCCATGAATTCCAACATGATGATGGCAATACAGAGGGAAGAGCAAATAAAGAAACAGCAAGAAGCAGAGGAAGAAAGAAAGCGATCAATAATCAGGGAAAGATCAGAAGAACGAAGACAGAGGGAAACGAAAATAAGGATGGAAAAGGAAAACGAATTAAGGCAATCGAAGCACAAAATACTAATATTGAGGAGATCTCGCGAATTGGAAATAATGGACGAAATCTGGGAAGAAGACGAAAACACACAATTACTATAAACAACACCAAAACACACGTACACATCAAACACACTGCAAACTAGTTTTAATCATTTACAATCATTAATTTTTTTTCTCTTACACATACATTATAATCATTTGAACTAACTAATTTTTTTTTCCTCTCTTATATACATTAAATACAACATAAATAATTAAAATTAACCAATAGAGTTAAGGAAAAAAGCGACGACGACGATGGAAAAACCTTACATTACTTTTTCACCTTACATTTCTTTTTTCTATATAAATTCTTATTTTTTTTCTTTTCTCTTCGTTTTGTATTACCCTTAAATAAAATCTTTAAATCATCTAACTCACCACGTTATATTATTATAAAAAAAAAGACAAGAAACAAAATTTTGGACACAATTATTCATATCGACTTCGGGATAACCCTCAGATTTAGACCTACTCTCCTAAAACCAGTGCCTAAAAAGACACATCCCTCATAACATACCTTGCCCACTAACACCTCCTTTCACTAATCAACTTGAAAGATTTTACAGGCAAACCATTTACCCGAATAAGGAAGGAAAGGTCACGAAAAGCAACAAACAATTCAAAACCATTTGGACAAAAAGGAAAAAAAACGACAACCCATTATGCACAAAGAAGTGTACCGACTACAAATCGACATCGGGACCCAGACGAACGAGGAAACAAACCTTCAATCTTTTTTTTTCTTCTCTCTCTCTATCTGTTTACCTACCTATATACCCAAACGCAACCTATCCTGAATAACAAAACCACACCCACTAACACGAACAACTAAAAAACAATTTTTGAGTTACAGATACGAAATTCAACAACATTAATATGAAAACCCACAACAAAAAATCAAATAACAAGAAGGATGACGAGAGTGTAACCGGGATGACCAGCAGCTGAAAACGGACTAACAACAATCAAGAAGCTTTCACCAACAATCACATTACACACATTTACACAAAAATAAGAATTATAAAAAAAAGAAACATTTTCATTGAAAAATTGTATCGAGTCACACAATTCTGTAAAATTTTTTGTAAAATTAGATGCAGGAGCATCGTTCTTTTTCCTGGGGGGGGAGTGTAACGTCCCTCTCATGCCTTCTCACGGCATCAACTAGGCTAAGATCTCAATTCTAACAATGCTGACGAATTCGTCAGCATCCTTCGTGGGAGCGTTCACGCTCTCACGGTAGCCAGCCGTCGCACGCCCGTCGAGCGCGCGACATTCCTACTGCGCGCTCCTTATCAGCGCGCAGTAACACAAAGTAGCGAGCGTCGAAGCCCTCAGCTTCAGCGCTCAATCCTCAGTTCAACTCCGACCACCCTCAATTATACACGGTACACTCTCCCGAACTCAACTATTAATAAAGACGTTAACTTAACGATAATTTACCACACTTATTTATTGACCGCTCAACTGACAGACCGTTACAATAGCAAACGAAAAATATTAATTCAATTATCGAATATTTGAATTTTCTGAATTATAATCACCCGTAATGTATCCGTAAGATACCATTTTTTCTGTTTGGGACGCTCCAGTACCAGCAGCGGAGGACTGTCTCGACGGACAGCGGGAATTACTGGTACCAACATCATTGACAGTATTAACATCGACAGCAGAAATTGTACCGTTTATTTTGGCACGATTCGGTTCAATTCTGCGAACCTATGCAAGTTATTGAAATTATTTCATTTACAGTCAACTGTTACATCCCGTACTGCGCTCTGTCTCTCTAACACTTGCTTTTATACAAGTTATCGGGATTATCGGTGTTACTGTTTGTGCCGGACTGTTTGTCAAAACATTCATCTTCTTTGGTGCCTGTGGTATTAATATTAGCAATTATCATAAAACCGACACCATACCGCCCACACACACACCCTCACTGCATAACGCTTTCGTGTGTATGTATGTTTCTCTCTCTCTGCTCAGACCCTCGTGTTTTATTTTTGTACATACTATATATGTTTTTTTACTACATACCACTGATGATTTTTATCACGAAGATATTTTAAAGAATTCATTTTTGGTACCTGACTTATATTATTGTCATCCTTGAAGGCCGTTTTTCCCATCACCTGAATCTCCAGTGACTTTGCCGTGTTGTCGTTATTATTAATTGTTGGAGTGTAGAACCGTTCCAACTCTGTTCCGATTTTTTTGGTATTCTCATCTCGCTGTTTGGGTTCATTGTCGTTTCTGTCACCATACTGCGGTGGTGTCAGTGATGCAATGACGGTCTCCCTTGACTCAGTCAGCATTTTCATAACATTCGTCCTGTCCGGATGTGAAGTAGTCTCCGAATGTGAAGTCACTTCAACAAGCAGTTCAGCTCTTGAGGCCTTCTCTAGAATATTCTTATCCTGTGGGTCTTTGGTGCTATTGCTGATAGATGATGGTACCAAAGTTGAATCTTCTTCATCACTCTGTTATAATGAAGCATCGTAGAAATGGTAACAATTCTGTTTTATTGTCGATTCATATTTTTACAATTGTCGTTATACCTCACTGTCGGCAATCCATGCTTTCAATTCAGTTTGTTCTTTTTCGAATGTTTTCTTTTTGTTCTCATTTGCTTGTTTTTTCTATTCAAATATAAAAATATTTAAATACTTCAAATTAATATATGGGGTATTCCATGACGTCTCGATCAAGATCTGACGATAACATCTTAAATCGGCTCCATAATTTTTTACCGAATTTTTAAAAGATTTTTTAAACACTTTTTATCCGAGATATAATTTTTAGAAATTTTTTAAAAACCTCCATTTTTTAAAATCTGAAAAAATTCTGAAAAATCTTATAAAATATAACAACATTTTTGAGCTCGATGCGAAGCTGGAGATTTCATAGCTGCCAAAGACAAATTTGAAAAATAATTTCAAAAATAAAATAAAAGATCGGAATGCATGTTTGGGCTAAAAATGAACAAAAAAGTTCCTTATAATATAGATTGAAAAAGTGATATTATCAAAATGGCGGGCTGATGACTATATTAAAATCATATCAGAGGGATTCCATGATATCTGGATCAGAATCCGACGCTGATGTCTTTGATAGACTCCGTAATTTTTTATACGAAAGTACGTGTCGAAGAATACGTGTCAATTTTTTTTTAGATTTTTTAAACACTTTTCACCAAAGATGTAATTTTTCGAAATTAAAAAAAAAACCTCAATTTTTTACTTGAAAAAATGGAGAAAATTCTTATATATTATAACATTTTTTAGGTGATTTCGAAAGTGGAGCGTTCATAGAATTCAGAGACAAAAATGAAAAAATATGAATAACTAAAAAATTATTGAGATGCATATTTTACATGAAAATGAACAATAAAGTCCTATATAATGTGGGTAGAAAATAGTATATTTACAGAGTTACAGAGGAAAGAATATATTAAATCTAATAACATTACATATACGATCGGCACAATTGACAAATTTTTCATTTTATTATTTTACAAGTAGTCTCATTAGTAGAAACGGAATATCGGCGAGTGATGACTTTTTTCTATCCCTGGTATTACGCAATGCATCTGTTGCGTTTGTGGAATTCTACGAGCGCTATTAAACCTCGTCGATAAGAACTTTGTCGTGTTGTCATAGTCCATTTGCGCGGTATAAAAAAACTCGAGTTTGCAAATATGCACCTTGCACCATTCGTATAATGCTTCCGGGTTTAAAATTTGCTCGCCTGCTGGTAGCTGCAAACTTGCACGATAAGCAAGACATTTAACAGTTCCAGCAAGTCCATCACACGGACCCTTGCCATGGGCAGTTGCAAAAAATGCCATTCAGCTGCAACGCCATAGTCATCGAAATGATGGTATAAATTAACAAAATTATTGCGGTTTTTGTACTGTTGTGGAACTCCGTCGCTGATGTAAAATATTTGTTTAACCGTAGCAAAATTAGATTTCAGATATTTAATAAGTATGCTTATAAATAAATATACTGCAGTACTATCATGTTTCATAAAATCTGAAAAAACGCAAATGCTTCGGTGTTCTAGTTTCCCTTCATTGCGATAGTAAATAACAAATGGGTGTAAAGTCGCTTGGTCATTGTTCCAATAAAAACCCTGTGCTGCATCTTGAGCGACGAAGGCATAGTTTTCAGCAAAATCACAAATAACTAAAAACTCTCCTTCTTTCAACTGATTTTTGATATTGGTTTAAATGTGAAGATTGCTTCTTTGCTACGAAGTCATGACGAAGAAGATTTTCCAATTGCTTCTTAGAGTCTGATGCACGTCATTGACTACAGCCAGAATATACGAATCTGTCAAATGAGTTATTGTTTTTAGCAATGGCAAATTTAGAGAATTCAAGACTCCATTTATTTGCTGTATAGCGACGTCTGCGGGAGTCACTCTCTCGCTCTCTGCGGGAGTCAAATTTTCAATCAAGCTCAACGAAGACATAGTTTCTCCTGTTAGTACATAATGAGATTTGACTCGATTTGGCAATAGATTCTTCAATCAATTTATCAACAGATTCTTGACTTCGCGTTGAAGCGGATTCTTGATTCTGCTGTGAGGACGTTGCAGGCTTGTTGGTCCCCCCATAATTCAGTTCGTTTGCCGTACCATCACTGTCCACTTCGATGTCTTGCACTTTGCTGTCTTCAGAATTTTTCTGAATTTTCAGTCGACAAGTTCCACATATTAGTTGGTTCATAGGAAGATCTGGGTGCAGTAGTTTTAGTGCCGGTGTAACCGGTCGCAGTTCCGCAGAATTATTCTTTCTATGTCCTTTCACGCGGTATGGATTACAACACCGCGCGAATTGTACAAACGTAGACTTCATTGTTGATACTTTTCAATCTGAACACATCATAGTTTACAGAACCCAGTTATACACGGCACTGTAACGACGGGAAAAACTGGTTGAATGTTTGTACTGTCTTGTGTCCACGGGTACTCAATTTCATTAATCCGAGCCCCCGGTTGGATTGCCGAGACGAACCAGTGCGTAAAGACGCCGCGAGACGGTCCACGATATCGCGTGGTCGACGAGTCGATCGATCGAATGACTCGAGCGATGCGTGACTCGAAGAGCCGAACGTATGAGCGAAAATCACAATGAGTAACTCCTGATTAACGAGGGACAGAATGAGCAGACTGAATATCGCGAGATGCACCGAAAAATAACGAAAAGCTAATGAGCGAAACGAGAGTCGAACCGTTGAGCTTCGCGGCCATTAATGTTATATCGAACGGAGATCGGGCGTCGTCGTTGACGACGGTGCAGCTGCGCGTGCGCGACGGAGGTGCTGCCAAGCAGCAGTCGTCGGCGAAGCGTCGAGGCTGCTCTAGCGGCACGGTTCTCCAACAATATTCATAACATCGTTATTCTGATAATTCACTTTTTTACCTACATTATAGAAAATATTTTTGTCCATATCTATGTTGAAAATACATTTCAATCGTTTTTTCAAATTTTTTAAAAATTTGTCTCTGGTTGTTATGAAAGCTCCATCCTCGAATACAGCTAAAAAATTGCGTTATAATATATAAGAATTTTCTGCATTTTGAAAAAATTGAGATTTGTGAAAAATTTCGAAAATTATATCTCAGGTGAAAAGTGTTAAAAATATCTAAAAAAAATATTTGACACGTGATTTTTGACACGTACTTTCGTATAAAAAATTGTGGAGTCGATCTGACATCTCTTCGCCAGATCCTGATGCAAATGTCATAGAATGCCCCTGATATTATTTTAATATAGTCATCGTCCCGCCATTTTGATAATATCACTTTTTCGATCTATATTATAAGGAACTGCTTTGTTCATTTTTAGCCCAAACATGCTTTCCTATCTTTTATTTTATTTTTCAAATTTGTCTTTCATAGTTATGAAATCTCCATCTTCGCATAGGACTCAAAAATTTTGTTATATTTTATAAGACTTTTTAGAATTTTTTCAGATTTTTAAAAATGGAGGTTTTTAAAAAATTTCTGAAAATTATATCTCAGGTAAAAAGTGTTAAAAAAATCTTTAAAAAATTCGGTATATGTTTTTCGACAAGTACTTTTGTATAAAAAATTATGGAGCCGATTTAAGATGTCATCGTCAGATCTTGATCGAGACGTCATGGAATGCCCCATATGTACATTGAAAGCGCGATGAGATACGTACTGCTTCCTTAGCTATTTGGCTATCCGATTCTTTACGCAGTTTCGACAACTCTGCCTTAGACATTTTTATTGACACTGGTGTATGATTGAGGTTCTTTGCAATGTGTAGCCTGTTCTTTTTTGCCTTCGATTCGTCAATGTATTTTTGTGCATCCTTGTACAATTCTAATGAAAATTGGCAAAACAGAAAACAATATTTGATGCTACAGTTGTTTTACATTCCGAATTCCCAATACGGTATATTTAAAAATGCAGACATTTCAAGTTTACTTACCGAAGATTGCAACAGCTCGAGACGAACGACAATCATATTCCTCGTCGTCAGTTACCGATATTTTTGGGAGTCGCACCATCACCGGTTTATTAATATTTGGTTTTTTCGACGCCGCGTTTAATTGCTTTTCGATCCATGTGTGGGTGCACAGGAATTTTTTACTGGCGGTACCTGCATGCAATAGTCGGCATATCTGGGCGATTTCATAAACCCATTTGGAATTATTCTCCGTTTGCAGTACGCAGAACCACTTATCTCTATCCGTTACGGTATCTTTGGTATCTGTGACGGACATTATTACATTTCCTACACAAATTAAGAGACGCGGTAGCGTCTCGAGACAAGTACATTTCGACCGTCGGTCAAACAGATAGCGAGACGCGACAAGACTCTTTTACGCGACGGAACCCGGTTTTTCATCACCCTAGGATTTTTTTTTCAAATTAACAGATTTTGCTTATTACGCGCAAGATGCGATATCTGTGCTCTATCACGAGGATTTTTAAATGCTACGATGTAATTTGTATTAAGAGAAATATCCCGTTGTCCACGACCTTGGTGAAAAATATTTTGTGTTATAAAAATAACACTAATATTTTTATGATGACTCCCCTTCGTGAATAGATCTACAATTTCACCATTTGAAGATTCACGCATTAAATCGTCAATAATTAAAAGCTTTGGTCTAAGATCACCAGCAATATCTGAACTTTGAGGGAGTCCTTCCAAGAATTCGATTTTTTTCGAATAATCAGCATACCCGGCCTGCCATTCCGAATAATAAAATAATACTCGCGCAAATTCAGTATCGGCCATGGATGAAATATATTTTAGAAATTTTTTCACAAAGCATGTTTTACCGCACCCCGTAGGACCAGCGATAATTGATGTCCAGGGGTGTTTCCAGCGCGGGTCCATATTGAGTAGTGAGAGTAGTGAGAGGTATGAAGGTATTGATATATATATATATATAAACAGACTTGGTAAAAAATATTATTTTATTTATTAATCCAACAAAAAATAAAGATCTCTTATTGAGTTAGTCTCAGTCATGTAACCGGAGTCTACCAGCTCGGCGTATAAAGATTCGGCCACGCTTTCGTTTAGAAGATTCGATACATTGAATTCTGAAACATATAATAATTAAACATAATTAGTGAGAAACGCACCCCCGCTGCTCTACCGACCGCCACTGCCGCCGCCACCAACCGTCGCCGCGTACAGAGTTACATACATGTACATATGCGTACAGAGTTACTATAAACTTATCCGGTATGTAGTACCGATACAAATAAGCGAATTGTCGCGGTTATACATATGTCTCAGAGGCTTGTTAAGGTATATGGTAGGATAGAGGAGTCTCAACAATTTTTTCTTTTGAATAAATCCATTTTTTTTTTTTTTAATTTTTACAATATATTCATTTTTTTTAAATTTCATGGCGGATAATACAATCATATCCAATACTAGATATAAATCTTAGAAATAGATACCAGCCTACGGTATTCCTCCAACGTTTGATCGGGGTATAACTCCCATAAATAATCCGCTCCTAAAATTAGAATATGGCAATTTTTTTTTATTTACAATATTTACAATTTATAACTACTTCTAATGCCCCTTAGCCTATGTAGCCATACGGTAAAGAATCGTGCTCACCCCAACGCCTCCTCTTCACGAGGACAGGTTTACACGTTTTCGATTCTTGCCGTGTGACTACCTGGTGAAAAGCGGTTCGTCGGATGGCGCTAAACTGTACAGATATGCTCGTACCTGACTCTTTGATCAACTTGCAAATAGATTTAAAGTTGATCTTTTCCGCGTTTTTTAAATTGAGACTTATTCCTTTGACCTTGCAATTCGTGACTTGACTACCATCGGCCTTCTGCACCTGATATCCATAAAATTTAGGGCCACCAGAGACGAACCGCTTGATATAGCTAGAGCATCCGTATTCTTTCAATTCATTCGTCATGTCGCCGAGGAGATTTCCCAGAGGAGGATTATACTCTTCGGCTGAACCAGTACTTATATAAATACATGAGTCTGTATCGTAGTACAGGACGCGATTAGCCTGAGCCGTTGTGTATGCAGCAATCACGACGTTGACGTTCGGGTTTATCTCGCTACTTTCAACGTTTTTCTCCCAACAGACGTACATCACATCGTCATTGACGTGGATAATTTTATTGACCTCGCAGCTTCGATCGGATAAAAGTTCCAACAGTCTTTGACGAGTAGTTACTACCTCGGTCTTTGGGAGGTTTTCGCGCTGACCAAACTTGCCCCAGAACGAATTTAAACAGAGTTTTGCTACCGATCTTAACCCCGGATTGGACTCGATTCGCTCACGATCTAATTGTACACCCTCGGCCGCGTGAAAACTATTGAGATACGCGAGTTTGCTTTCTTCGGTTGTACATTCTACGGGCCAGTCACTGGCCTCTTGCTTTACCTTAAGCCACAGATTTATGTAATCCTCGAATTGCGCAACCTCATACTGCCAGATTTCGCTTATAGCCAGGACTTTATAACCCTTTGAGACAGCCTTCTGGAGCTCGCACGATACCCAGGTACCCTCAAAAGCTCGGTCAATCTCGTTTTCGTGTGGGCATGCTTCCTGGTACATCTCTTCGCAACATTTTCGACATAACGCGAACATTAGACGATTATGCATGCGTACTGGTAACACAGGATGGTAGAGATTTCGAGGTGGTAAAACTGTGCATCGTACGAGTCCTTCGACGCTGTCCAGATTGTTATCCGGACCAACGATCTCGCGGCATGTATCAGCCGTGTATACGGTGGGATGACCGATTGGAAAGCGCCCGTACTTACAGATGTACGGATAAAGAGAGCAAACGTCCGGGTAGTGAATTTTTTCGGAACCACTAACTTCATAATAACTTCGAGTGTTTCCCGTGCGACCACCGAAGAACGCATCTCGCGGGTTCAAAGGCTGGTCCATTAGAACCGGATGTCCATCTACAACGGCGTTAACGGCAGGATTTCTACTCTTTAGTTGAATGTATTCACACTCCCAGATCTCGTGCAACGTGTATCCGAGAGATCTTATGTTACGTCGCGAATTATTTTTATCCATTTTTATTTTGCTATTCCGAATTTTGATTTTCGTTTCAGATGCCGAATCGATGGACGAGCGATACGTAACGGGATTGTAATTGGATGCTCCTTGGTTTAAACCGGAATGCGCCGGTTAGGGATCGGAGCAGTACTGGATAAGAGCGTTTTCCCGTGTTCTGACTGTTAGTCACGCTTGACTTACCTGATTTTTGTTGATTTGGCAGGTGTTGAGCTGTTGGGCGTAGCGGGTTGAGAGTGCTAGGTGCCGATGACCAACTCTGGAGAGGACGGAGGAGACCGCGTGTCCTCGTAAAGCACCGTAGAAGCGTCGGAAATGTTGCCGTCTTCCTCGGTGTGTTCGATGGCAGGTCGAATCGTGCAGTCAGCCCGATCGTCGAGTTTACTATTAGTAGGATCTGGTCGTCTTATGTATACTCGATAGTTTTTCAGTGGGACGATGGACGTGATTGTCGGAACCTTCCTGGCAGCAGTCACGCTCTGTTTAACGTTCGTATTGTCTGAAGCCACTGATTTCGGGGTAATGTTTTTAAGATCTGATTTTAGGTTAGTCGGAGCACTCGTTCTCGGTTTACGCGACCCTAGTTTCAGAAAGACACATCTGTTTTTCATGATGAACGTTATAAATGGTGATCAGTTCGCATTCTATTTGTCCCATAGTTGTTGAAGGTTGAAATATCGGGAAGGGACTGCTTAAATTAATATCAGATCAAATTTTCATCAGACTTGGTTAAGCCCGATATATATATAATCTGATTTTGGATTAATCCTAGGTTTTTATTCTAGTTAATTACTAATTAATATTACGTTTAATCTTGTTATTTCGGTTCGATCCTTTGGAGTCCCAGAAATAACCTTAATCGGATCTCATTTTTATCAGACCGACGTGCGTCGTGACTGATTTTATAAGATTCACTTTAACTTATCTAATGAATCTATCTATCAGAACCGATGTTTGTCAGAACTGGTTTTCAAGATTCGATTTTATTTAAATTTATGCTTATATGTATATATTTGTAAATATATATATATTTATAATAAAGCAATGGGTTTGGTGGTGGGAGATTATGTGAACTGATCCCAAATATATTTGTTCCTTTTTTGATTTGTGTCGCTGATTTACTTACTGCTTGAAAGGACTGCCTTGCAGGAATGATTTCGTAGGATGTTGTTGAACCTTTTATTAGTCGTAGCGGGTTTTCGTTTTCTTTGATATGCGACAAAAGATTTACGTGGAGTTTACAGTAGATTATTATTATAGTGATTATTGATATTGGTATTTGAACTTTATTTATATATAATTAAGATAAGCACGAAATAATTGCGAATAATATTTTATACAGTGAAATACCGCCTGGTCGCAGCCAGGTATTAATCGCGAATTTATTTGAAGTTAACAACTGCCGTAAAAGACTCTAAGTCCGAACTGACAATTAATTATTACAATGGGAGTACCGGATCGCGTGAGTCTCTTCAAGAGAACTCTTAGAGTCGACCGCCGGAGATGAGAGTCGTAGAAGAACTGATTGTTTAACATTTAACTATAATTGACAATTTATGGATATAATTAATTAGAATACGATGTTACCCGTGAGAAATATTTTATATCGGCCGAATTAACCGCCTGGTCACAGCCAGGTATCTATCGCGTTTTTAACCGTAAAACTAATTATTATTTTAGATCGCTAAGATCGTTTGACAAGAGACTACATTGTTATAACAATACAATGGATCACCGCGTCGCGAGTGTCTCCGCAGGACACTTGGTATTGGGAACCGTCCGCGGTGAGAGTCGGCAGGGAACTGACTATCCGTGGTCCTCGCTTCCGATCCGCGAGTCTCCCGGGTCCGTGGTTGGTGGCGGGGGAGGCCCTCGCGGATTCGCTCCGCTGCTCTGACCAATGGTGCGTGCTGCCCTGTGGTGGGGCAGTAGCGCGCTGCAGCCGCGTTGTCCCTCGTTGGTGGGGGCCTCTACTCGCGGTACCCGTGGCGTTGCTTGAAGTGGGGGGCCGTTGCTTGCTGCAGCCGTGTATCCCGTGAAGTGGGGGCACTTGCTCACAGTGCCTATGCTGTTGCTCGAGTGGGGGTTGCCTACTAGCTGCACCCGTGGTATCCCGTGAAGTGTAGACACTCGCTCGCAGTGCCTATGCTGTTGCTTGAGTGGGGGCTGCCTACTAGCTGCACCCGTGGTATCCCGTGAAGTGGGGGCACTTGCTCACAGTGCCTATGCTGTTGCTCGAGTGGGGGCTGCCTACTAGCTGCGCCCGTGCCGTTCCATGAGTGGGGGGCCACCGTTGTCTTGCGGCAGCTTCCCGTATGATGGTGGGGGAGCCTCTCGCTGTAGCCGTGCCATCCCGCGAAGTGGGGGCCGCCTTTGTCTCACGGTAGTGCGCTCGTGGGGCCCCGAGCTGACGCAGCATCCCACGGGTCCGAGTCCCAACGGCAGAGAGCTTCTCGGGATCGCCTTATCGGTGGCGATTCTCGGAGGTGTTGTCGGAGCTGCGTCCGGTCCCGCGGTAATGCACCATCCCACGGGCTCGCTTCTTGGAGAGCCCCTTATCGGCTATGATTCTCGGAGCTGCTGTTGCCGTTGCGTGCGGTCTCACGGCTGCCGTACTGATGCAGCATCCCACGGGTCCGAGTCCCAACGGCAGAGCGCTTCTTGGGACCGCCTTATCGGTGGCGATTCTCGGAGCTGTTGTCGCCGTTGCGTTCGGTCTCACGCTAGCCGTGCTGATGCAGCATCCCACGGGTCTGAGTCCCAACGGCAGAGAGCTTCTTGGGACCGCCTTATCGGTGGCGATTCTCGGAGCTGTTGTCGCCGTTGTGTTCGGTCTCACGCTAGCCGTGCTGATGCAGCATCCCACGAGCTCGCTTCTTAGAGAGCCCTTATCGGTGACGATTCTCGGAGCTGTTGTCGGAGCTGCGTCCGGTCTCACGGCTCGACTTTGCCATCCGATATTTATTTGATCGCCCTATGTGCGTGACTGTAACGCTAAATAATAATTTACTGCGCAAAATCCTTCGTTTTACGGGTAATAAGACATGGATTGCTCCTATATGCTACACATTACAATTATATGCTATGATTTAGCCTAATATACCTATTAGAATTATTTATATCGTTTTATATGAACAACAATCAATAATTATTACAAATTAATTGTGAAAATATCTTTTTATTATATATGCGTCCGTGAATATCGCGTTTTCTCTGATATTCATGGGGTCGCGTGTATTTTTAATATTTTGTAACGATAATTGATTATTAATAACTTTTATTTAAAGCAAATTGATTTTGATATGATTGTTTATCGCGTTTTTAAGTTCCTTGACGATTTCGAACCAATTGGCGCCTACCGTTTGCGCTAAAGAATTAATTTACGTATTTTCCAAGGTCATGCGCCGTTTTCATAAACCGTTAACAGTGGCCAAAATACTCATCATAAAGTGTGTAGTCGGTCGGCACCAAAAGTGTTCGTGAGGGTTTTCCGCTTCTAGCAGCGTGTTCAGATTTTGTTGAAACCCCGTGGTTTTGTTTTTATTGCAACTTGAAGTTTACTAAATTTCCTCGGTGTTCGCCTTGGCATTGTATATAGCCCGGGTCGGCGTTTATTATCGTTATATATGGTTTTATTTCTTACTTGATTTATACTTTATTATTATTTGTTTAAGGCGATTGTTGTTGATTATTATTAACAATAATATGATAACGTGGAATTATGGTGGATATTGTTTACGGCATTATGCGTAACAACTAATTGTCCCAAAAAAAAAAAAAATTTGTTTGAGTGTCGGTTACTCTTTCTGTCCCAAATTCGACCCAGGACGTAACACTTATACGATCCGAGGTGTTTAATGTGCGCATGTACCGATCGTTAAGCGTGCATCCGTACCACTCCTCTTCGCGTTTGCGAGGATCAGTATAACACTTGTCGCAGCCATGGAAAAAGCAGCCATGGAATTGTAGAACGTGCTCGATACCATCATCCGTTTTGATGTAGCCATCTACGCGAGTGCCATCGAGTAATTTACGCTCCCGACCGCGCCCTGCGTGTTCGATGTGTCGACCGTAGAGATGCTCCTGCCACAGCAGCCACTCTATAGCGACCTCGGACTGTTTATCGGAACGCCGATATCCATTCCGAGGCAGAACCGAGATTTTATTTTTTTCCAGGAAGTTTCGTCTGAAAACTTTGTTTCACGCTGAGGCAATTGTAACGGCTTCGCTGAACGGACAAACATCGCCTTTCGCGATAAAGATTCTACGAAACGCTGCGCAGGCTTTCCTAAGAATTGTGACGTCTGTTTGACAGTAGCTCACGATCTCTTTCTGGAATTCAAACACGTATCCAGAAGTCGCAGTTTTCGTATGCCAGTCAATCAGCGTTTTTCGTTCCGAGACTGACATTGTGTCGGGTGAGTAAGCACTGAGGGGCGGGAGCGGTCCTTTGTAGTCTTGGTTAGCTAACGTATTGAACATGTGCGGGAACGTACCCTTAAAAAGAGTTTCTTCTAAGCCGAAGGCTTTTGGGAGTTTGCTGAGCGGCATATGAAAATAATTGAAGACTATCGATAAATTTTACTGAATCGAGCCGCATCTCCATTATACTAGTACCGTTGGTGATCAATTTTGGTGTTTGATGCTTCACTTCAACGATGTACTTCAAAATAAACTGGGCATCGAAAGCTTTCGAATTGTGCGCGATGCAGATGACTCGATTGACTGAGGCCCTCTTTTTTAAAACGTACTCTACAAAAGCAGCCAAGGGGTTTTCTCGAAAGATTTTTTCACCGTCCTCCCTACAGAGTGTACAATCCCACACATCATCAGCCTTGTCGATGCACTGTGTGCAACGCTGTTGACTGACACACAAATTAACCTCGTGCATATACGTGTCCGGTGCTCCTTCAATTTCTCGCTCCTGTCGCGTTTCAAAATCATAGAAAATGAACAAATCTGGTTGCTCGGCTCTGGTCGCAGGACGCAACGGGGGCATAAAATACTCGTGGTTTTCAGGTCGCTTCGCTTTGTATGCTTTGCAGTAAAATATACCGCACTCGTGTTTCGAGCTGTCTTTCTTGTAGACTTGTCTCAAACACGTTCGACAAGTCTGCAGCATGTTACACAGCCGCGACTGTGCTCCATGTGATCCAACCGCTTTATGCCGTGTAAAACATTCGTTTCCACGGAAGAAGCGTAAGCAATCTTCGCAACGAATTTTCGGGGTGTCTGATTCGCACGGTGGGCTGGTCATGCAGCAAGGATACTTTTGCCCACACTGATGACCTGTAGCTCGATTATATGCTACACCGCACGGTGTGCAGAAGAACGAATGGCCAGCAGCCGCGGGGAGCTTTAAAATAAGACCGTAGTGGTGGGCCCTGCTGTCGTGCACTAAATAAATATTGTGCAAAACTTTTGGCACCCTGCGTCGGACAATATCTGTACCATCAAAAAATGGTGGTTCGTTACTGCCGAATGAATCGCGATCGAATATAGTTAATGCTATACCATCAGATGCGAGCACTTGCTGAAATGCTTGCATCTCTGGTATACCACAACCAGCATCCGGCACGTTTATTCCAGCGGCACGCACCAACTCCTCTGCCAAGTTTTTCTGAAGCGCAGATTTGTCACGCCGCACGTTATTCCAGAGCTTATTAAGAGCTCCCTCGCGTATCTGCCCTCGCTCGGCATAGACCCTACCAGCTACAATAGCCCGTGGAAGTCAGAGCTTGTCGTTGTTATTAAATCCTATCACCGATCTTTTCTGCCAAAATTCTTCGCCAGATTCTTTTTTTGCTCTTCCCGATCCTACCGGCATTGACACGATATTACACGTAATAACGAACGAGTCATCTATAGAGAAACCGGTAGCCCTCTGCGAGACGCTATTTATAACGTTAAATAACTGATCAAAATAAAAATCAGCTACTGGTCTAAACGATATACCCGCGGGACCTCTCGTGAACGCATTAGATCGAAACTCTACACCGATCATATCAGTCGGTTCGCTGCCGCTGACAACAAGAGCATGTATTTCGCGAATCGCATCCTCTAGCCACAACACTAAATTAACCCCTGCGGGAGGCTCGCGGATCCTTATGCTCATGACTGTGCCCTGGCTCTTAAATTTATCGAATCTTCGACGGGTTTCGACGCGGTGAATAATCTTGGACTCACCGGACTGTTGCGTTGCCGAGAACGTCGGCGAAACCTCCCCCGCTGGACCAGGCTCTGCTGGCTGTGGCGACGCTGTTGCCTGTCGCGAGGGTCCAGCGATCGGTTCATCGACCAAACCCCGTCCAGTCTGCGTCGAGGTACCCTGAGGCTGCGAGGGTGGCCCGAACTCGTCACCGGAAGCGTCGATCTCGACATCGACAATCTCCGACTCGTCGACACAGGCTTCAGCACCCGCTGTCTCAGGCGCATCACGTGCTTCGGTCTCCATAGCCTCTTCAACAATCGATAAATTCGATGCCGCGTTGACCAAATCGAGATCCCCATCCCAGTCCTCGAAAATCATGGAGTCTGGAAAAACTATATGAACATTTTAACTAATTAAAAAATTTAATTGATGATAATATATATATATAAATATATATATTTTTTCATACCTTCTGTAGGGGGAGGTTGTAGCCTGGCAGATTCATCTGTAGACTCCGAAATGCTCCAGACGACGTCTTCAAACGTCACACCCTCAACCTCTTTCCGGGCAAGCTCCTCTTCTTGTTGAGCAGCCCTTGCGGCTATCTCACCAGTCCTCTGAGCTTCTGAAATGATAATTATATTTATTTATATTTATTATTATTATTATATTTTTATAATATTCATATCAATATATATATATATTAAATAATTTTTAAAGATTTTATCCCGAAGAAATAATAGTCAAAGTCGCTCTAAATCTCACTTTTAACGCGAGTTTTAACAAAGTGTAGAACTCACCGTAACCAGCGACCTCATCACGAAGAGCTG
>CAKJTD010000014.1:0-51760 GCA_917499995.1 Ichneumon xanthorius
GAGGGGGAGGAGGGGGAGAGAGGGGGAGAGAGGGGGAGAGAGGGGGAGAGAGGGGGAGAGAGGGGGAGAGAGGGGGAGAGAGGGGGAGAGAGGGGGAGAGAGGGGGAGAGGGGGAGAGAGGGAGAGAGGGAGAGAGGGAGAGAGGGAGAGAGGGAGAGAGGGAGAGAGGGAGAGAGAGAGCTGACGGTGTATCGTCGAGTCGCGCCATCTTGGATTTTCCGTGCGCTGACGGCTGGCTAGCATCGGGCCCCAGCGTGGTGACGGCGTAGCAGTGACTCGCGCCATTTTGGATTTTCCAAGAGTGGACTAGGTACGACCACATCGCTCTGTACCTTGTGCGCAGGGTGTTTCTCGAGGGTTGCTCGATGCTTTACGTGCGCTAGCTTGTTCGAGCGGTCTAAGGCACTGAATGCGAGTAGCGTTTTCCTTGAGAGCGCGAGTTCGATTCCCGCGTGGAAAATGTTTTTATTTATTTTTTCAGCTTATTTAGAAAATATATGAAAGGGATGGTTGAAGGTAAGTAAAAAATAATTTTGTTTAAAATTTTTACAATATAGTTTGCATTTTTTATTCTTAAATCTAGTTGTACAGGTTTTTTTTTTAATGTATGCAAACTTAAAAATGATTCAGTCTAGCGCAACAACGTTGAACAAATTTTTTAACATAAACTCCGCGACCAGTTAACGAGTTCCCAGAGTGTTTATTAATGTTTTTCGTACCAGTCGGTAGCTTACACATTATACGCTTATGAAATCTTGCGGCGATTCGATCGTTTTGTTTGAGATCGGTGGTGAAAAGATTCCGGAATTGTAGTAGAGATCCCCCGCCACACATATGATAAAGGAACATAATACAAAACTGGCCACACACATTTGAAGAGAGGCTTTGAATTTGCCTGGTATTCCATCGATAGAGGGTGCAGTTCTTGCGTAAGCGGTGGATATGGCTTGGTACAAGCGGCGGAATGCCGTAGCTGTCGAAGTACGATCCACGTCCTCGGCCATCGATGTAGATTGCGACCCAGTGTGTTCCAGGGCGCGTGTGGTCGTCAGTGTTCACAACAAGGGCTGTCGGTCTCGTTAACAGAGTTGGAATTTGATCCGCTGCGTGAACACTTCGCGAGACTTTAGAGTGTAAGCCCTGTAATGCCTGGCCAATCTGGATCGTATTCTTCACTTGTTACGACTGGAGAGTAACAGTCGCGCGGCTTCTTCAGATTCATAGGTTCAGGTGAGAAGTCAAACTGTTGTATCCGCGTGGCTGTAGGAGCTACGTCGCGAAGAATCCACTCCTTTAATTTTACAGCGTTGTTTAAAGCACAAGATAGCTCTGGCCTGTTTAAGAGCCCGTGATGCAGACAGACTTGCGCCGAGGAGGGCAGATCGTTGAATGATGGACAGTCGCTTTCCTCAAGGTTTTTTATCTCACGTGCCGTAACATTTTGGAGGTATTTCGCCTTTTCATGCCCACGAGTATAAATGGTTCCAGCAGCCCGCGTGATCTGTCGGAGATTTGCGTGTAGTGTTCTGATTCCTACGTCTCCTTCGAACCACTCCAGGCCGTGATGATGGCGAGTCGTCCAATTATTCTTCGCGCGCACTGATCTCGGGAGATCCGTGAAAACGTATGCTGGAGCGGTGATCCAATGGCCGACGTACTCTTTGTCTAGCGTAACGACAGCTACGTTTTTAGCAATGAAGCAGTCATCCTTGTCGTAAAACCCTTGAATATCGATGACGTAGTCCATTTTGGTGAAAAATGTTATGGTCCAGTAAGTACAACCGCTACTGTCGAAGGATCGCTATGTACTACCGAGGGGCGCTGCAGATGCATCTGAGAGATTTTGGCGATGGAGGGGATGAGCGGGGGTGTGTCTCTAATTCGTCAGTTTGACTTTTTTTTTGTTGGTCCTGTAATGGTCCAACCCCTTGAGACGCCTGCTTACAAATAGCTGAGAAGAAAAGTGACGTACACAGCCTCTTCTATCACCCTCACGATTTTACTACACCTTGCACGAGTCCTGCTGTTTCAACGGGGGATAGTGAGTGTTCAGTTGCAAAATAATTCTCGTACGGTATACATCTAAAAATGGTCCACCGAAGAGCAAAACCTGTGGAAGTATTCACGAGGCGTAACCACGCGTCTCAACAGAGAGGAATGCATGTGGAAGAACGGACTAGGCGCGGGTGGGTGCAGCATCCGAGGACGAAGCCTACACCCCGACGGAACAACCGCAATCAGTATCCGAAACAGCCTCCAAAAATATGGTTTATTCGGAGACGTCAATATTTCGCTCGTGAAAGACGGCGACAATTGCGCGCATCGGTGAGTAACACTTAGCTTAATAATTAAAGCTTGGAGTCGTAAAAAAAAGAAAAAAAACTGATTCTTTAAATATAATATATACATTCGTTTTGTTACAGCAGCAGCAGCAGCCCTGTGAATGCATCCGTGAGGACCATCCGCGGCGTAGCGAAAAGGTCGGAGCTGAGAAGCGAAAAAGGCATGAAGAAGCAGAGGAGTTGAAGAAGAAGAAGAAGAAGAAAGAAGAAGAGTCGAAAGCGACGGGAGGATTTAATATTGTTAAAAATGATGATGATGATGATGAAATGCGGGAGTTGGTGGAGGTTTTCGAGAGATTAAAAATCGAATAAAAAACATAAATCCGCTTAATTCTGTGTTTACATATTATTTATTTATAAAACCTTACAACCTTATAATATAATAATATTTACTAATCTTAGATAATTATTGAAGCACGCAGGCTTACCCCGAAAAGTCTACCATGACTTGTCGGGACGCGTCGATCTCGACGACATTATCGAATTCCGAGTACACAATACAATTTACAGTACTCGTTAAAGCAGTCTTGAAACGTATTTCTACACGCACGCTACCGTGTCGCACAAGATTCCAGTGGCCTGCTCGCCCAGCAGAAAGATCGGGCGTTAAATCGAAGCAGTATAGACAGTTACCAAACGGATACGCATCTTTTGTTACACCACAACTATCGTCATCCCAAAGTATTCCCGTACCAGAAACTAGAGTATGATACGACTCGGTGTAAAGGCCTTCATCATAATCAGGTTGCAGAGGCTTACTAGGTACCTGTACACCGTCTACGTAGAGGGATAAGAAATTTAATGAGTAGTGGTGAAAATTAAACGGATTCATAGTTCTATCTCCATTGAAGGCTCGATTGTCGACCAAGCCCAGTACGATTCGTCTCGGAAGCTGACCAAGTACAACATTATCAAGTGTTTCACCGTGAACACCGGCATGAATAGTAAATGGTTTCACTTCAACTCGAGTAAACGGATATTTAGCCGTTCCTGTACTCAAAGCCTTAGCATGTGCTAGTAAAATACCCGGACTAATTTTAACACGTCGGACAATGAGGCTAGCATCGACTATATGCACCGCATAATCCTTCCCAGACGTGTCCATAAGACAAAAAGCATCTCTCGACCGTATAAGACGAAGGCGTAGTTCAACACCGTTGAGTAAAAACTTTTCCTGATTGAAGATATCAGAATGTAGATATCCGGTAAGATCTACCGTTTTACCATTCGCCATTATAGCCTGTCTCGCTGCTAAACCTTTGTTCGTTTTCACGGGGGCTTGTCTACCCTCAGCCGGCGGAGCCGTCGAAACTGGTTGAGAGTTGAAAAATGACGGTGTATCATCTATCCACATACTGGCACCGAGTTGACAGGCTTTTGTTGAAGCCTTGTAAGTCAGTAGTGATTCAATGTATGCTCGGTACGCATAGGCATTATTCGAGGGTGATACAAGTTTCTGGTACATCTGATACATCTGATACATCTAGTTGATTGAATAATGAATGCAGTAGATTGTTAACAGGTGCTACTTTATCATGAGCGTCAACGGCGCCGTTCCTGGGTTGTAACTTAATACGTAAGTTTAGCATTGTATGGGCTAGATCAATGTATTCATCACCATGACCGGGGACAACAAATTCAATGGGAGCCTCATCTGTCAGTGAAGAAATGGGCTTATAATGAATTACTTGAGAACCTTCTATACTTGTCTGCGTTGGTGGGAGAGTGAATAAATCCAGCTCTGATTTCAAGCACTCGCAAGAGTGCGCGTGTAAGAAAGACATTTTGTTTAGTTAATTAGCCAAATATATCGGCAACGGTGCGTTTTTTACGCTTAACAATTTTTGTTTTTTTAATTTTTCTGGTAGGTTTTTTCTTAGGCTTTGCTGATTTACGCCCCTTTTTCTTACTACGTTTATCGGTTGAAACTTTTTTCTTTTTCTTTGTAGCTTTTCTAGGCTTACGAGTTTTAGTATATTTTAGAGCTCCAAGTGTAGGAGTACCGATGTGAGGACTAGCGTGACCAAACAACGAATGATGCTGTGCCGAGCGGTCCTGTATTTTATATCCCGAACCCTGCATGAGACTCTCAAATGTTTCGTCGGCCTTGCGCTTCAAATTTCTCCCACTCTCGGTCATACGGGCTCTGAATGAATCTTTGAAGGGAGTGTTGTGCGCAACATCACCCAATATATTCATACCAGCATGTAGCGCTTCTTTTCCGACAGCGCGAGCGCCACGAGTGAGCAATGGTAATGCACGTCGAAATAAACCACTGAGAAAGCTTCCTAGACCATGGCCTCGTTGATAGGGAGCCCCAATGAAAACACGATCAACACCGCCGCCGACCTGGCTCTCGTAATGATCAATATATCGATCCATAGCGAAATATTTTATCGTATACGCTTAAAATGTAATGTAGCGGTCAACGTTCCACTCTGGAATGGTACAGGTTTACCAGTGTCGGTCCTTATATCTATCTCGATCGTGCCGAATTCAGTCCGTAATAAAGGTATGTAAATTGGCGGGGAGAATGATTTAGTTTGCGTAGACCCATAAATATAATTTGTATTATCTACAGGTACGATGCGTAACAGATGTGTCTGAGCATCGCCGGTTATATAATTTTCACATATATCGGTATATACGAATAGTTTATCAGGAAGCGATAGCGATAAATTAGCAGGATAATTTGCGATAAATACCGATTGTTTATGAATATCCATAATTTTTCCGGGTTCGAAACCCAAAGCTTTAGAAAGTTTATCATCAAGACATATAAGATGTGGAAGTATACACTTATCTACAGCGCAGCTATCAGGTACTCGTTTCAAGCTTACAATCCCGCCAATATCCTCATTATATTCAAGGTAGATATGATCTTTGAATACATGCGTTTTATTAATGGTGTCGATTAGTGCTTTCACACTGACGTAGAGTCCAGCAGGAATTATAACTTTGTGCGTTTTCGGATGCTTAGTATATTTTCGCGTGACGGTATCGGTAGTATTATCTTGCGGGGTAGTCGTCTGTGAGGTAGCTAGCTTTTTCACAGTGTGTTGTGGTATAGAATCTAAAGTAGATTCTGTGCCTAGCGGAAGTGTAGAAGGGCTCAGTGATATGATAGTCTTTTTTGGGTTACGGTTATTGTTAATCTTAACCCACTGATATTGGTTACTAAGAGCTGTTATTGGAGACGTCCCACCATCAGCTTTATTTATCTCATCTACATGCAGAAAAGTACGGGGAAATTGAATTTCTGTTAAGGCTACAGCCCATTCTCCAGACATCTTCAATTGCTTTGGAAGCTGTGTTATATAGTGTGCCACCGTATTATCGGGGTAGTACTTCATACTACTGTTGCTCGGTAGCACAAGGTAAAATTGATCTCTCATTTTTTTTTTTTATTTTGCTACTATTTATTCACTATATTTGCTGCAGGTATCCAGGAATTAAATTTTTCGAGGTATCCTCGCCAGCTAACAAAGTATTGTTTATTATGGCCTTTCCCTTTAGTCTTGAGAATTTTTTCAATTAAAAATTCTTCCGTTTCAATTTCCTTCTCTACAACGCTTAATTCTTCTTCATAGAAAAAACCGTCAATTTCCTCAACGTTCAAATCAACCAGTTCATATATGGGCGGTTGTCTATTTGTAATAATCTTGTGAATCTTGAATATTTCTTCGCTCCAGCGAGCTTCGTAACCTTTCTCGAACGCAGACTTTGCTTTACTGATGCGTACAAGCTCACCGACCTTGTATTTAGGCACTTTGTGACACAGCTTGTATCGTTTCACCATATTTGCGCGTGCGATAGCCGCATTGTACAGAGTCACGGCCGCCGGTTGCATCTTGATAGTAGAGTGTTTTGTATCATTGTAAGCTTGGACTATAGATTGTAATACATCGATATAGCGTCGTGTATTTTTATGTGTAAAATATCGCCACATCCGCTCCTTTAATGTTCTGTTGAAACGTTCTACAAAAGCGGCTTTGATATCGGGGTTTCGGGCAACTCGGAAATTTATTCCACGACTCTTTAAAAATCGCTGCAAAACGCTACCGACAAATTCTTTGCCTCGATCTGTCTGTAGCCATACAGGCGCTCGACCACTGCTTCGAGAGAGTATTCGTTTGAACCCTTCTGTAGTTTCTGCACAAGTTTTATCACGCAGCGTCTCAACCCATGCATACTTGCTGAGAACATCAATAACCACTAAAAGATAAACAGAGCCGTCATTTTCATCTTTAAGAGAGCGTAGATCAACGAGATCAGCTTCCCACACGTCATCGATATTATCGACGGCGTAGTGTCGACGCGGAAATCGTCGCCGTATAGGTCTGTGAAGTGTATACGCATCCTGTGTTCTCAGCCAGTTAGTCACATCCTCACGAGGAATTTTCTCTTTATCAGCCGCATGAATTAGATTTGGGGCTCCGGCGTATCCAGCGTGATGCGTAGGATCGTAATAAAACTTCTTTAATATATCCATTCTATTTTTATTACAGTTTCAATGTTTTCCACGATCGTATTGAGTCACTAGTAGGAGTTCGGCGTCTGTTGCCTGATAAATTTAAGCTATTCTGACTTGGATCCGGTGTATTGGGATTTGACCTTGCCAAGTTTCGTCTAGAATTTAGAGGTGTGTTGAGATTCAGACTCTCATACAATAGGCTTGTATTACCGATAAATTCACGAGGGATCCCTAAACGCCGGAGTTCATTTCCAAATTGCTCACGACCAATAGCCCGCACAGTTTTTCTATGGCGCATGGTATCATTTACAAGATCTATAATGTTCGATTCTTTTATTGGTTCACCGTTGATATGAACCACTCCCGATTTATCCCACGTTAGACTGGTGTTGGAGCTGGCATGCAAATGATTCAATAACTGCTCCGCTTGCCTTCTATATGTTTTTGGTACACTAGCCACAATAACCTCATCAGATATCTTCTCAACTTCAGTAGTTGATTGTGCAGCTTCCTCAGGTATTTGCTCAGCAGGCCTACCGCCTACCGAAGAGGTTGTGTTAATTTTAGGTCGCCTCTCCTCGTCGACAAAAAATTGGTGGCGTTGTAAAACTTGTTGGTAAAGTTTCCATTTCTCTCGTTCGTTCGCAGGAGTCACTGCGCGAAGTATATCGTCCATTTCCGCATCGAGTCTACTGAGTGTCGTGCCTGGTGTTTAAACGGAGCGCGTCTGTTCTATCTGTTCGCGCGACGGCATGACAGCATCTTGAGGTACTAAAACCATTTTCTTTGCGTGATGTATCTTGTCAATTACGCGTGAAAATATTAGACAGCACAGTGCCAATGATTGGGAGAAGAAGAGGTAGTAAGAATCCACTTCCCTTTTGCACAATTACACGTTTTTTCGTCTTCCAACTACCAGTTTTATTTACGAGACAGCGCCAAATTTTTTTATATTTGGACAGTTTTATTCGTTCACTCTTTTTCAATGGGACTGCACCGTTTAAGGTGTCTAACGCGCACTCACAAATACATCGAACGCCGTTTCGATCTATCTTATGCAATAATGAATCGCGCTGATGTTTCTCTAGATGGCATAGAGCATGCAGTAAGATTATATTCTTCTTCCCAAGCGAAGCTTTAGCCGTTGTTGTTGGAGCCATAGCAGAGACTCGAATGATGTTCGTACATTCGTTACTGCCTATTTATACTTGATAAATTAACGAGAATTAGATCCTCGTTTTGGTACATACACAAAATTATGAGTATCATCTGGAAAAATGCAGGTGCGGAATCGACAATTATCAGGGGTGGACTGTTTCAAATCTAGAAGCAAATAACCGTGTGGTTTCGAAGTTGCATCGTGGTAAGCTTCTTGTAAAAATTTTGGATCTTCAGGATATATTTGACGAGCCAAATGTGAGATTTGCGCACGGTCGCGCGGATTTTTGAATGCTACGATATAATTAGTATTAAGGGAAATATCCCGCTGACCTCTGCCTTGATGAAAAATATTTTGCGTTATAAAAATCACGCTAATATTTTTATGGTGACTCCCCTTTGTGAATAAGTCTACAATTTCACCGTTTGAAGACTCACGCATTAAATCGTCAATAATTAGAAGCTTTGGCCTACGATCCCCTGCAATATCTGAACTTTGCGGTAAGCCTTCTAAAAATTCGATATTTTTACCATAATCGGAGTACCCGTCCTGCCATTCCGAATAATAAAAAAGAATTCGCGCAAACTCTACGTTAGCCATGCTTGAAATATATTTTAAAAACTTTTTTACGAAGCATGTTTTGCCGCACCCCGTAGGACCGGCAATAATGGATGTCCACGGATGCTTCCAGCGCGGGTCCATATTGGCTAATGAGCGGAGCTAGGAGTATGAGGGGTATTAAATATACAGAGAAATATACAACACAGCATTTATTTGATATATACAAAAACATTAAAACCCTAAAAAATTTTTAAAAAGTTTAAATTTAAAAAAAAATGAAAAATACACTTAAACAAAGTTTAAAAAAATAAAAAACGCTGTGGCTATTGGCACAGAAGAGTGTCTTTAATAGAGACACGCTAGATACACTCTAAATACACGTAACATTTTATTGATATTAATTTAGCGTATATTTATTTGGCGTGACTTTAGGTGTTTCTGGAAAATTTGAGTGACTGCAGTTGTTTCTGGAAAATTTGAGTGACTGTAGGTGTATTTCGAAGATTGGAGTGAATTTACCTTACACTGAGAAGTTACTCCAAGTTTGCGTATCTTTTGCGTAAATTTCGCGTGCCCGTGAAACATCCTCTATGGACACTGCACGATAGCTGAAACGTACGTCAAATTTGCGTAAATTTAGCGTGCCTCTGATACATCGACGGCAGACATATTGCAACCAAAAGTCACTCGAAGCGTGCGTGTCTTTTGCGTAAATTTATCGTGCCCGTGAAACATCCTCTATGGACACTGCACGATAGCTGAAACGTACGTCAAATTTGCGTAAATTTAGCGTGCCTCTGATACATCGACGGCAGACATATTGCAACCAAAAGTCACTCGCAGCGTGCGTGTCTTTTGCGTAAATTTATCGTGCCTGCGAAACATCCTCTATGGACACTGTACGATAGCTAAAACGTACGTCAAATTTGCGTAAATTTAGCGTGCCTCTGATACATGCACGGCAGACATATTGCAACCAAAAGTCCCTCCAAGCGTGCGTGTCTTGCGGAAATTTATCGTGCCTGTGAAACATCCTCTATGGACACTGTACGATAGCTGAAACGTACGTCAAATTTGCGTAAATTTAGCGTGCTTCTGACACATCCACGGCAGACATATTGCAACCAAAAGTCACTCGAAGCGTGCGTGTCTTTGGCGTAAATTTATCGTGCCTGCGAAACATCCTCTATGGACACTGTACGATAGCTAAAACGTACGTCAAATTTGCGTAAATTTAGCGTGCCTCTGATACATCCACGGCAGACATATTGCAACCAAAAGTCACTCCAAGCGTGCGTGTCTTTTGCGTAAATTTATCGTGTCTGCGAAACATCCTCTATGGATACTGTACGATAGCTAAAACGTACGTCAAATTTGCGTAAATTTAGCGTGCGTTGATACATCCACAGCAGACACATTGCAACCAAAAGTCACTCCAAGCGTGCGTGTCTTTTGCGTAAATTTATCGTGCCCGTGAAACATCCTCTATGGACACTGCACGATAGCTGAAACGTACGTCAAATTTGCGTAAATTTAGCGTGCCTCTGATACATCCACGGCAGACATATTGCAACCAAAAGTCACTCCAAGCGTGCGTGTCTTTTGCGTAAATTTATCGTGCCTGTGAAACATCCTCTGTGGACACTGTACGATAGCTAAAACGTACGTCAAATTTGCGAAAATTTAGCGTGCCTCTGATACATCCACGGCAGACACATTGCAACCAAAAGTCACTCCAAGCGTGCGTGTCTTTTGCGTAAATTTATCGTGCCTGTGAAACATCCTCCATGGACACTGTACGACAGCTAAAACGTACGTCAAATTTGCGTAAATTTAGCGTGCTTCTGATACATCCATGGCAGACATATTGCAACCAAAAGTCACTCCGAGCTGCGTGTCTTTTGCGTAAATTTATCGTGCCTGTGAAACATCCTCTATGAACACTGTACCATAGCTAAAACTCGCGTGAAATTTGTGTAAATTTAGCATGCCTCTGATAAATCCACGGCGGAGATATTACAACCAAAAGTCACTCCAATCGTGCGTGTTTTTTGCGTAACTGTAGCATGTATCTGATGCATCCACTGTGGACACCATACTACCGTTGAAAATCGCTCCCATTTTACATAAGTTTAGCGTGTATCTGATACATGAACTGTGGGCACCAGTTACGGGGCTGCTGGACTTTCCTGTTTTACCGACGAAAATAAGCGATTTCTTAGTTTTCGCCATTCATTGTTACTATGCGGCGCGTATGCTTCAAATCTTGCAGCACTGTATTAATAACATAAACGATTCGGCGTGCACTCGAATTTCGGTCGAAATCTTCCGAGAAATAAAGAAAATTGAATATTATAAACTGTCGCGGAAACCAACATGGTCCCTGAAATGTTCACAGCACCGTTCTGTTGGATATAAAAATTGTAGATCTTGCATGTCAATAGGGCATGCATGCCGATTCTGTGAAGTTCCCTCGAAAGTTGCTTACTCAAAAGATAATCACGCATAGTGTAAATTGCGATCATTTAGTCGATCGAATTGCGACGGGTGATCAGAGCCGATGAATACGGCACGAATGTAGGGCACGACGCAGAGCCGCCTGTACGTCAATCGTGACACTACGTTCACGCAATTTCGCAAACTATAATATTCGGTTTTCTTAATTCCTTGTAAGTTTTCAATCAAAATTCGACTGCACACTGGAGCGTTCATGTCAATATCATGATCCTGCATGATTTGACGCATATGTGTAGCATATTAGCAATGGTAAGACGGAACTGAAACATTGTCTAGGTCCGTCGGTAAAACAGGTAAAGCAAGTTTAAAAAAACGGCTGACTGATTCAGTTCCAGCACGTAAAAAAATATTCCATCGTCACGTTTCACTTCGTCGAATCTGCGCTTGGCGCAAAAAAATACATGGAAGTATGCGCTCCTGAATTTTTTTTTGCCCTTTCGATTATTATTCCAGAAGTCCTAGTGATACCTCTTTATCTAGCTTTGTAATCCCGTCATATCTATCGTCTTGTATATGTCTTGCTGTCGATCGCGATAGGCACCTGGGTTTTTCCGTGATGCCATCGGAAAGCAAATAAATCGTTGTTTAAAAATACTTAAAATCACTAATTTTTGCAATTTTGGCTATAAAATGCCTGGTAAACTTTTTCGTTAGTTGTCGCTCCGGGACTGTAATTCCATGTATTTTTTCACGCTGATCACGAATCTGACACTTATTTTATTCGTAGATGAATATTTGATACGGAAAAAATGCGTCTATAAAAAAAATCATGAAATTAAAAAAAACAAAATAACATAAAATTTAAACGGTTCGATCGATTTTCCTGAAATTTGAATGGGATCATCGGGTGATGATATTCTACCTGTATACGCGATTTTAGCCCGATAGCTAAAAAATTGCGAGCGCTACAGTGCGTACAGACATTTTCGAAGAAATTAAAAATGGCGTACAAAAAAAAACAACTAAACATTTTTGGACGAAATTTGGAAGAAACATTGACTATTAACCACTCATGCTGTCTGCTAAATTTCAGCCTGATAGGTCGAGGCGTTCTCGAGTTACAGCCGTTTGAATTTTTCACGTCCGATTCGCATGCACGCACGCTCATCCGGACATTTTTTCTAAATGTGGTTTTTCGATGTTTTGGAACATTCTGAACACGTTTTCATTAAAATCTCGAAAAAAACTTTTTTTCACCATAACCGCTTCCTCTATGAGGAAGCAAAAGAAAACTTCTCCAGCAGCCCCTTAAGGTTATGTAAAGTATTTGCGGTTGCGGTGCGAAGTTTTCGTTCTCTTCTTTTTTGTTCTCAGCATTCGATTAGCTGCTTCGGTTGATGCACTGTGTGTAGTGATGCGATGACGGCGCAAAACAGGTTATTTATCAATTGACCCACCCAAAAATAACGGTTTTGTGAGCGATTTTTAAATTAGCCTCCGCCTCGCGGGCTACTTTGAGCTCGAATTATCGATAGTCGAACTGTGTCGTATATACTCGACTATCATAAATAGAGATGGGAACCCACTTTGTCACTGGTAATTTTTTTTTGTTAATTGACTGTCACGTGATCGTCAGTTGACGGGTCCGGAAACGACCGCATTGCGACAACAGCGACATTAGGTCTGTTCGTTACTAGAGTAAACTTTTACTTCGAGCGCTTCTAGAGTACTTCCAGAGGGTTCCACAGCGCTCGGAAACGGAAACGCCTCACGGGACAAAAACGAACACGTGTTCGGTCTTTGCCCAACTCTAGCTGAGATGATGACATACTACGGGGGCGCGACTTTATAAACGAACACGCATTCGGGCTCATGTCGACTCCATGCTTTTCTCAGGAAATTTCATTAGAGGTTAACAGCATAGAAAAAATAGAAGCCTCGGTGCATTTGACTCCTCTATCGAAACCCAAGGCACTAGGGGGCGCAGCAGTACTTCCGGCTAAACGAACGCTCTGCTTGCGCTCCACTCTGATCTACTCTCATATCGAACAGACCTATTAACTCTAAAAACCTCCTCGGTCCCAACTGAATTAACGCTTATACAACATTACTGTCACAGCACATATCTAATCATAAATCCCAAACAGTGTACTACCCTGCACATGGTAAGTGAGAAAATATTATTTCCACATACGTATTAAAGACTGACTAGAAATATCATACTGCACTACTAAATAAATTAATATATACGTATTTATAAGGGTACTTAATCAAAGAATGTATATACACATGCATATACGTTAGTACAAAACGGAAACAAGTGCTGTGCACAAAAGATATTAACAAATAAAGAGTAGATATAGAACTTCATAATGTGATACATAGTTTATAATGAGAAAAACACAGGTAAACTACATTTTTTAAAATTCAATATATATACGTGAGCGCGTGTTTTTATAAGAAATTGTGCATCCGATCCTTTCCTTATTCTTATCCTAACCGGAAACGTTACCTGTTCACTTTTGCTTCTTTGTAGTGTATATTGATCGACCTCGAATAAATCCAAATGCAAAGTGAAGAAATTTGTGACTAATTTGTGACCGAAAAAGTGACCGTCATTTCACAACTTGATAGGCGTTTTGGTCAATTGACGGTCGTGTGGGACCGTCAAATAACGCGGAATTAAACGACCATCATTTTCACATAGAAAAATGGACGAAAGAAATATGACGTCGAAAGACCGTCAAATGACGGTCTTTTCGGTCATTTGGCCGATCGAAAAAATGAAAGTCAATTCGCATCACTAACTGCGTGCCGTGTTCAATTAATTGGCAAACGAGATAAGTATAATTCTGACGGCACGCGTACGACCGAAAAGTCGAAAACAGCGCGTCTTTATTACATAGCTCAGGGAATTTTGAAAATATGAAACGTAGTATTCAATACACTCCCCTTTACAATGTGCGTAATAAAAGTTGGCAAAGATGGCTGGCGATAGTTGTAGTATCGAATTACATCCATGAGCTGGAAATCTAGTACTCGATTCTTGATTGTAGGTCTCATGTACTAGAAGGGATTCATTGATTTATAGCTTAGTAGGATGAGAACCTCTTGAACCGGCCGCGAGGTATTAGCGACTGTTATTTGGATGGGAAGCGTACGACCGAAAGGCCGTGTTGAGACGCATCAGTTGAAATAAATTGTTTGATGCTGGAAAAGGGGATGTGAACGATGTGAATAAATTTGTACAACAGATTTATGAGAATACTGTATTTATATTTTATTAGGAACTTTTCGTAATACTTCGCGTGGCACCTGCACAGCATGGCCGCTCACTCGACACTGGTTCTCCCTTCCCTCATCGTACGCAGTACGAGCGCTGTATCTCGACACGATGCCTCGTTCGGCTATTTCCGCGCTCGCTCGGTTTACCTCGTGGCTATGCGCACGAAACGCGATGACATACCTCAACAGGCCGGAATCCGGGGAATCCCCACCGCTAATTCTTAACGTCGATTATAGTGATTGAGTATGACTTTATTTTAAGTCCTAAATAAGTTTATGCAATATATTAATTCGGTGTGCACTTATCGTGTCCAAAATGAGGATTGTCTGTTCAGAAAAACAGGAGGAATTATTGATTACTGATACTTCGACTAATCAACATTACAGAATTCAGAGATGTAGAGAGGTCTAACACAGGCAATTTGAAAGTTGTACGGTATCCTACTTGACCTCGTAGTTTCCATGTCACAGAAGGAGTCCGGCGACGGAATGTCATGCCGTGAATGCTCTGCTTTGCGGCTTGCTAATTTTGATTTTATAAGTATAACTAGCCACATTTGCATCGCCGTCACCGATGGTTTTTTTTATTGTTTTTATATATTTTATATAAGTTTCTTTCATAAAGTTGTGCTGTTTTCAATATTAATAAAAACGAGGCTAGAAAGTAAAAGAAAGAAATATGTATGTAGAGCAAGTTCTCCATCAGAAGCTACGAGTGAACAAGCATCTTCGTTATTGTATTCATTTTTACCTTTACAATGTTGAGCATATTCGTTCCAATAACAGCCCTCAAGCGAATGCCATACAACAAATATGTTTGAAATTGTCGGCTGATAAATTTTTAACATACCGATTGCTAAATGAATTAAAATCCTTGATTCAATCAAGGTAAGTTATTGTAATAACGGTAAGGCAATTATAATAGACATGTGATCGTATACATAATATTTATTTTGCATTGTTTTAATGGATCGCTCTTCATATTGATGGTAATATCCAATTCAGAAGAAAAGGCAACAATGAAGCAATTTCTCAAATCTTAAAAGCTATGAAATTATTTTATACGATACGAAAATAAGAAATTCTATTCATTTGTATTGTTTGAGTTAATTTCATACGCATAATAAGACATGCATGTAATTGCAAAATTACGGTTCATATGATTCAAATGATTGCCTGTTAGATTGCCTATAATAGTATTATTGGGGTGATATTATTGGGAATCCTTACCTTGATAATGATGACAGCTCAGATACCTGCACGCTGTTGAAACATCAACAAAGCAGTATTTGCTATACAGAAATGCCAGATGCTTTGACAGCTATAAAAGCCTGCACTTCATAGATAAACTTATTAGGATTTGTGATGTTCACTAAAAAAAAATAGAATTTGTATTGTCCACTGTATATTTTAACAATAGCTTGCTTGCAAGGATTTTACGAAATGACTACATTCTACAATTAGAGCGACGGGGAAGAATATATAGTAGGGATTGGCAGGGATGAAATTGGCAGGGATCAAATTATCGAAGAACAGCCACTCGTTACAGGTTCCACAACTAATGTTATCGATAGACTCTCTTGATTTATTGTACGGTTGACAGCATTCTTCAATAACTTTTGCAACGAAAGGGATTTTTAATTTTAAGGCTGAAACTTTCAAAGACGAATTTTAATATGTCCTTGAAACGACTCTCAAAATTCATTGCGCTGTTGGGAACACTTCGATAACTTTTCCAATGAAATGAATATTCTTATGCCAGGTCTTTCAAAGACTAATCTATTAAGATTCACTCTTTGATAAGTTTTGCAACAAAAGGAATATTTTTAAGCTAGTTCTTGCGAAGACTTCAATAGATTAGTCTTTCGAGTAGTTCTTTCAAAGACTAATCTTAATAGATTGGTCTTCGACAGACCTAGTTAAGAATATTCCTTTCGATGCAAAAGTTATCGAAAAGCGAATCTTAATAGATTAGTCTTCGAAAGACCTAGCTTAAGAATATTCCTTTGATCGCACCAGTTATCGAAGAGTGAATCTTAATAGATTAGTCTTCGAAAGACCTAGCTTAAGAATATTCCTTTCGTTGCACAAGTTATCGAAGAGTGAATCTTAATAGATTAGCCTTCGAAAGACCTAGCTCAAAAATATTCCTTTCATTGCACAAGTTATCGAAGAATGAATCTTCATAGATTAGTCTTCGAAAGACCTATCTTAAGAATATTCCTTGTGTTGCAAAAGTTATTGAAGAGTGTTCTCAAAAGTGCAATGAATCCTGAGATTTCCTGATTGTTTTAATAATGAAGAAAACATTTGTTCTGTGGATAGATGTTAGTTGAAACTTCCGTCGGACTATGAAATGCAATCATTTTTTTATTCCGTCCCGTTGCTCGCGATTTCAACACACAGGTTATGCTTGACATGGAATTTCTTCACATAACGTATTTGTACACTCTCATTGCTTTTCATACATAATATTTTAGCAAGCCATCAATAACCCTAACAGCAGATACAAAAGACGTACAAATTCACAAATATAATACTGACCTTTCTGTTTTCTTCGTCAACAATAATTTTAAGCACGTGATGTAACTGCAACAATTGCGGACTCAGTAATAGTACGCGTTTTGGCGGTTTTTAGTTACTGCTTTGTCGTTGCGCCAATCAATCGTGGACGCCGTATAATTAAAAAAAAAATACACCGGGGCTGACCGCAACGCCGGAAGTTGGGTTGTAGCCAATGACCTATCGGATGATGGCAAAAATTATTCGCCTATCCACTTTCCTCAATCTATCTAACAATGGCTTGTAGAATTTTCATCTTGAAAATGTTACTCTCACTAGCAGCATCAGCGTGCTGACGCGCTCGAAAATAATTTGGGGCTGATAATGGCAAAAAATATATTTCTTCATTTCAGATATGAGTTTCAATTTCAAATATTGAACGAGGAATAATATAACTGGCAGATTCATGATCTGTTGGGAAAATATACATAGAAGTACGCTGTCGAGTATTTTTTGTTGCATTCTTTATTATTTCGTAAAATGGAAAAGGATTTAAATTTTGGCCTCGGCATTTTTTCCGTAATAGCAGCAATGTTTTTTTTTTTGTTTTTGGCATCACTAAAGTTCCACGTAAACAGTTTTGTCGTAGCCTCGTACAACCGTCAATCATAGGACGAATAAAGCGACAATAATCGATGAGATTTTTGAGGGCTTTTTTATCATTTATCAGCCTGTTAGGTGTATCTATCTTATTAACGAACGAACCGAACTTTCAGCATAATATTTAAATACTGGTTCAAAATATCAAAACTGTAGATGGCGCTTCGGTTGATAAAACTCATAAAATAAAAAAGTAAAATGATAAAACTCATAAAATAAAAAAATAAAATGATAAAACTCATAAAATAAAAAAATAAAATGATAAAACTCAAAATATAAAAATAAAATGATAAAAATCTGAGAATTTTGATCGTGGTGAGAGTGGTGGCAATCGTGCATCATATAGTCATTCTCGAGTTTCTTACAGTTTCACCTTATTGTCGATTCTTACATCGCGAACAAAACCAGAATTTTGTTCTAGGTGCTCTTGTCAGCGATGCGCACTTGAAATGAACCCAATAGAGGCAGCTATTGCAAATAACACTGTTACTCTCAGCTACCTGTCGGCACGTGTAACAAGTGACTCGATCTTCCTTTCTTTTAATCTGAACCATATTATGGAGTTTTACGAAAGCCTCATCTTCAAAATGTGGTTTCAACATATTTATTTCGACTGAACTATCCACGATAGCTTCCGAAATCGGAGTTGTCTCCCATTTCACGAGAAGAGCTGGAGTTACTTTATATTCATTATCCATAACGCTTTTGATGAGCTCCGCATCGATCACTTGACTTAAAATATATTTAATTTTCTCAGCGTCCGATTTTTCAGTAAAGCTTTTCGGTCCTCTGTTCCTAGGAAGCCCAATTGCCGTAAGACGTGAACCTCTTGGACGACCCCTCGATCGGGTACATAACTTCATTCCAAGCGATTCAAGCTTAGTTTTGTTATCTACTGCTGTGTGATTTTGTTTTGATTCACCGTCATGAGTTTTTACACAGAAGAGATCTACTTGTGCGGAACGTAAATTTGAGGCTGATGCATTATCAGTCACCTCAGTTGAAACGATCTCATCTTTCTTAACGAAATCGGTGTCGGCAGGATGATCAAAAGAAAGCTTTGTACCCGCTTGTTCATTACTAGTGTCGATCGGATCCATATTTACGTCAGATTTTGCAGTTGTAACTGATGTATCTTGATTGTCGTTGGTCATTGCATTGTCAATGAATGGACTCAGAATCCGGCCACTCGATTGAAATGCAATTTCACCGAGGTCACTCGTTTTCAACCTTTTGGCCTGGGGTTCATCCTTTTCATCTTCTGTGAAATCCGGAGATTCCTTCTCAGGAAGGGGCGATTCTGATACATTTCCTGCGTTTTCGTTTGGCACTACAGGAACGTTCACAACCTCTTGCTGTTGTTCATCTGCACATCGTGGGTTCATATTTTGCGGTTGTGAGACTTCTGCTGCGGTTGATCTCTTTTTGCCTTCGTCCATTTCACCGAAGTTTTCTGTGGGAACATTGCTTCCTGGCTGTTGCTGTTTGTCTACATTTTGAGCTGACGACTCATTAACTGCAGCTGGTTGCGAGGTCTTTGCGAAAGCTTTCTCGATTTCGTTCCATTGTTCATCGATGTTTTTAATCGCAGCTATAGCCATCACATCCTTAATTGTAGCCGATTTGCCGCTACCGTCTTTCTCTTTTGAACTTCCCGCGACTTTTACATTCTGGGGAACAGAATTCAAGGTTTCCTAAAACAGAAAAATATCGATTAACATTCGTTTGGTGAGACGAAATATCTCTTCCATCGGGACTTTTTTCAGTGTACTGAAGATGGAGATATTCCCCGAAAAAACGAATTCATAATGCCTTCGAAATTAATAGTTTTTATTGCGTCTTTACCAGAAATTT
Organism: Ichneumon xanthorius; assembly: GCA_917499995.1. Classification (NCBI taxonomy): domain Eukaryota; kingdom Metazoa; phylum Arthropoda; class Insecta; order Hymenoptera; family Ichneumonidae; genus Ichneumon; species Ichneumon xanthorius. The sequence continues at coordinate 19,295 of CAKJTD010000014.1, forward strand.
TACACTCCCAATCTGTGGCATTCGTAGCATCATCATAGAAAATTGGCCATAGCTTTAAATGGGTTTATTGCGACGATTTGATGGATTTTTAAGAAAATATTCTGACATTTTTTCGGGCAACCACTTCTATGTGAACCGATATATCAATTATTATTATTCTATATCTAATATCTATTTTTCGAATTGTCGATACTGAATTAAAAAATCGTAAAAATGTATTTCTTTGTTCGAACTCGTTGATTTTAACCATGTCCGGTTTATTTGTAGTCACGTGATAAAATCATCCTAGTAATATAATAACGGCACAATGACTGCCCGGTGGCGGAATAGCGCGGCTCGTCGTGGACGCGTCGATACAGGATGCAGACCACTGCATCCGCACCTGACGACATGTCAGTGCCTGTATTATTGCAGCACACTGTCGAAATGCACACGCTGTGCCTTCAGAGTATCGCCAGATACGGACGCAGTGATCTGCACTCTGACGGCATTCTGTCAGTATTACCGCACGTTTTTCTGACTGGTATGATACATTACAAGCGAACGGAATGCTGAGTCCAAATAATAAAGAAACGTTCATATAGCGATTTATCAGATCATGCACAAACCCGTCAGATAAAAATGTAACGAAAGCAAATACTAAAATATTTTAGACGTATTTCAACCTTAATTCGTTCGTGTTAATGCTCCTCGCTGTAGTCCTTCATTTCAAGAAACCTCCCATCTGCTGATGTTGCTAGCTTAAAAAATGCCGGGCATCCGGTCTTACACGAGCTAAATTGAACATCAAAAGAAATTTTCATGATTAGACTTTATTTCAATAAAGAAATATTCAGTAATGTTTTTTTTTTCATTTTAACTAAACAAAAGCAACCGTCTGGTCTTGGCGATCTCAGCTCAAATTTCATAGTTTTATAACTAAGTGAAGTTAATAAGATTCAAGTTCAATCAAGTTCAGTACGGGTTTTAATCATGACAAGGTAGACAGGACATTTCTGTTTCGTATTAACAGGATATAATATCTGTTTCTATCGTTCTCTGTTGCTCCCCGATAATTAACGACGTCTCGGCATAATAGTCGCAGTCTGTATTTCTCATCATTTTAAGGGGGGGGGGGGGGGGCTAAACACGGATGAGTGCGAGAGAAAGAAAGAGAGAGAGAGAGAGAGAAGAGAAATTAAAAATGTAAAATGAAAAACTAATTGCGGGGCGCACTGCGTAATCAAATACGCAGTCCATTTTTTTGTTTAATAAAACCGTTTCGAAGACAAATAGATTTTAAATGTTTTGAGGTCATGTTGATCTTTAGCCCCACCTTAAAGGAATGTGGCATTTTAAGAAGGCTTCACTGAGTTCTTAAGTCGGACAAATAAGAAAACTTTGAGGCACTACTTTCATAAGTGTGTACAATTTAAAAAATAAAGATCTCAAAACTAAAAGAAAACTTTTTTTTCATAAATTCGAGGGCCCTTATTAATCCAAAACTCCGAGATAGAGACTTACAACGACGATAAAAAAATACTATTTTTTAGTTTTATAAATAAAATCTTTGAAGGTTAGATTTCATTGATATGAAAACAATATGAAAACGGGATTCATTGTGAACGTGTCTTGCGCGATTGTAATACTAGTATCAATGTTAGAAACTCCAACGATTTGTTACAAATGTGAAATCGAAAATAATACATCGTTTTGATTACACGTCCATGCTGTTTAAAATCAGATGAAAATTACAACATGCTGCAAGTGAAAGACATTTAAATGGTACCTTCGTTGCCTGATGTTACGCCCTTTTGATTTGCTCCCATCGCCACTGAATTTACATACGTAATGTAGCGTATAGTAAACGAGATCGTTTGAAATTTCTTTTTTTAAGCTTAGCGGCGACGATCTTTTTTGATCGGAGAAGGGTGAACTTCTGGTGCAGTTTCTTTTCCATTTCTCCAATCCATTCCTTCAAGGAAATGAACGATTCAAACTTTTGATGCTTTCCAAACTCAAACTTGTTATCCATCTGGAATAAATTGCTCAAAATTAACATAATATTAAGTAATGAAGTCAACAGAGTTACAATCATTTTAAAGATAAAATAATAATGCAGCTACTGTTAAAAATTCCAAAAACTTTCTTATGCCTGTCAGCAGACATCCAGTACTCATTTCGAAATAGAAAAATCTTAAACACTAACAGAAAGATGCATTTACAGAAAGTTGCAACGTTTAGAAGGTACCCCACAAATCGTTTTAAGACGCATAGATATTCCAGACATACGGAAAATAAGAAATTCTATTCATTTGTATTGTTTGAGTTAATTTCATACGCATAATAAGACATGCATGTAATTGCAAAATTACGGTTCATACTATTCAAATGATTGCCTGTTAGATTGCCTATAATAGTATTATATAGTATAATAGTATTATTGGGGATCCTTACCTTGATAATGATGACAGCTCAGATACCTGCACGCTGTTGAAACATCAACAAAGCAGTATTTGCCGCACAGAAATGCCAGATGCTTTCACAGCTATAGAAACCTGCATTTCATAGATAAACTTATTAGGATTTGTGATGTTCACTAAGAAAAATAGAATTTGAATTGTCCACTGTATATTTTAACAATAGCTTGCTTGCAAGGATTTTACGAAATGACTACATTCCACAATTATAGCGGCAGGGAAGAATATATAGTAGGGATTGGCAGGGATCAGTATTAGAATTCGAGAAATTTTATAAATCCATACTGAATAATAAGCAGGTGTCAATTAATAGACGGCTACGGCAATACTGTAGTTTTAAATATATATATATATGTCATATTTTAAACTGCAGTTTGATCACTTGAAACCGCACCTGATACTGATTGAATATTTTTTAGAATTACGAAGTGTAGTCTCAGACAGGCACAAACATAGAAATATTCCTTACGTTCTACAAATTATCGAAGAACAGCCATTCGTTACAGGTTCCACAACTAATGTTATCGATAGACTTTCTTGATTTGTTGTACGGTTGACAGTATTCTTCAATAATTTTTGCAACGGAAGGAATTTTTTATTTTAAAGCTGAAATTTTCAAAGACAAATTTTAATATGTCCTTGAGAAAATTCATTCAGTGGATAGGTGTTCATATGTGAAATGTACTCTTCAACAGGCCCAAACATAAAATATTCCTTGCATTATGCAAGTTATCGACTCTCAGGATTCATTGCGCTGTTGGGAACACTTCGATAACTTTTTCAATGTAATGAATATTCTTAAGCTAGGTCTTTCGAAGACTAAGCTATTAAGATTCACTCTTTGATAAGTTTTGTAACAAAAGGAATATTTTTAAGCAAGTTCTTTCAAAGACTAATCTTAATAGATTGGTCTTTGAAAGACCTAGTTTAAGAATATTCCTTTCGTTGCAAAAGTTATCGAAGAATGAATCTTAATATATTAGTCTTCGAAATACCTAGCTTAAGAATATTCCTTTCGTTGCACAAGTTATCGAAGAGCGAATCTTAATATATTAGTCTTCGAAAGTCCAACCTTAAGAATATTCCTTCCGTTGCAAAAGTTATCGAAGAGCGAATCTTAATAGATTAGCCTTCGAAAGACCTAGCTTAAGAATATTCCTTTCGTTGCACAAGTTATTGAAGAGTGCATCTTAATAGATTAGTCTTCGAAAGACCTATCTTAAGAATATTCCTTTTGTTGCAAAAGTTATCAAAGAGTTAATCTTAATAGATTAGTGTTCGAAAGATCTAGCTTAAAAATATTCCTTTCATTGCAAAAGTTATTGAAGAGTGTTCTCAAAAGTGCAATGAATCCTGAGATTTCCTTGATTATTATAATAATGAGGAAAACATTTGTTCTGTGGATAGATGTTAGTTGAAACTTGCATAGGACTATGAAATGCAATTTTATTTTTATTCCCTCCCGTTGCTCGCGATTTCAACACACAGGTTATGCATGACATGGAATTTTTTCACATACCGTATTTGTACACTCTCATTGTTTTTCATGCATAATATTTTTAGCAAGCCATCATTAACCCTAACAGCAGATACAAAAGACGTACATATTCACAAATATAATACTGACCTTTCTGTTTTCTTCGTCAGCAATAAAATAAGCACGTGATGTAACTGCAACAATCGCGGACTCAGTAATAGTACACGTTTTGGCGGTCTTTCGTTACTGCTTTGGCTCTGCGCGAACCAATCGTGGACGCCGTATAATTAAAAAAAAATACACCGGGGCTGACCGCAACGCCGGAAGTTGGGTTGTAGCCGATGACAATATTACCTATCGGATGATGGCAAAAATTATTCGCCTGTCCACTTTCCTCAATCTATCTAACAATGGCTTGTAGAATTTTCATCTTGAAAATGTTACTCTCACTAGCAGCATCAGCGTGCTGACGCGCTCGAAAATAATTTGGGGCTGATAATGGAAAAAAAAAATTTCTTAACTTCGGATATGAGTTTCAATTTCAAATATCGAACGAGGAATAATATAACTGGCAGATTCATGATTTGTTGGGAAAAAATACATAGAAGTACGCTGTCGAGTATTTTTTGTTGTATTCTTTATTATTTCGTAAAATGGAAAGGGATTTAAATTTTTGCTTTGGCATTTTTTCCGTAATAGCAGCAATGCTTTTTCCGTTTGTGGCGTCACTAAAGTTCCACGTAAACAGTTTTGTCATAGCCTCGTACAACAGTCAATCATAGCACGAATAAAGCGACAATAATCGATGAGATTTTTTAGGGTTTTTTTAAATCATTTATCAGCCTGTTAGGTGTATCTATCTTATTAACGAACTAACCGAACTTTCAGCATAATATTTAAATACTGGTTCAAAATATCAAAACTGTAGATGGCGCTTCGGTTGATAAAACTCTCATGTGATTGGTGTGTCGTCTAGTAATAACAGTGGAGCCTAGGCGACTGAGAATTTTGATAGTGGTGAGAGTGGTGGCAATCGTGCATCACATAGTGATTCTCAACCTTGCCGCTTACCATATTTTTCGCAGTATACGCCGAATAGGTATCAACTGTGGCGACGAACTGAAATCTTCTTTGATTTATCTGTACAGCTATCATATCTGACGGTGTTCGAATCGACGCACGAGGTATAATACATTTGGTTAGTTTCATTTTAGCAACATTTTTACACAACAGTCAAATTCTAATGAGTAAAAGTAAAGTGATGAAAAATGAGTCAAGTAATACGACCTCAGAATAGCCACGCGGTTTCTAACCTCTTGAGTGAACGACCTTGTGTGTAAAAACGATCCTGTGCACCTGATCTCAAGTAAAAAAAAGATAATGCAGTCGTATCTAAAGTCATCTGTGGCATCTGTGAGAACGTATGCGATTTTTTTTATTTTGGGAACTATAATTCTGCGTACTGTCATCAAAGATCTTATTTACATTACAAAAATTAATTGGTAGTCTTTGAGAGAGTTCGGCGACAATAGAACAAGGGAGCACAATTAATCGGCGAGATTAATGGTAAGTAGCTTGGATATATGGGTTAAAAGATTTCCATATGAATATAACATGGACCCTTCTTTTTCTAGATGGCATGCAAAAACGAAGTGAACCTTATAAAAGGTACGAAATTCAAAACGTTCAAAGAATTCGAGATGTTTCTTGAACAATATCAGCAGCAATCGAGACAGCAGTTTGTGAAAAGACATAGTAAATATTTAAACGGATCTGAGCTGAATGAAGGGGTCATTACCGATTTGATATATTATGAAATAATTTACAAATGTAAATTTGGAGGGACTCATACTTCAAAATCTAGCGGAATTCGTACTGGCAGGTTAGCTTCGTCAAGTTTATCGTGATTATTATTTTTTTTTTTAACGGATAAAAAATGTGAACAGTACTTGATTAACTTTGGCAATAATCAATTCCAGAACTTTCAAATCTCAATGTCCAGCATTTATCAGAGTTGCTGTTTCGAGAGATCGAAAAAATCTCGAAATAAGAAATTTCTGTGAGGATCACCAAAATCACAGTGGATCAGAGGTAAATTATAACTATAATAATGTATAATTTCTTAATCATCTGTTTGTAGTAGAACGAAGACAACTTCTACATCAAATTATATTGTTCAGTCATCCCTATCGGTACCATCGACAGTATTTCGACTATAATTACAACCGGTCCGTTTGTGCCTGAAATTCACAGCGAAAAATAGCAAATTCGACCGAATGCAGCACCACCGCTTCGAGCTTAAGTACTGCAAGGTCCTCGGCCAATCGAATTGGTTGTTATTTTGAGGTCGGAACCGTCACATATGACCTCTTTGCCACGCATACGGGGTATAACCAGCAGTTTGTTTCGAGGCGATGGCTCTACAATCCGTCGGACGTGCAACCATTTGGTGGTTGATTTTAAGTATGATCAGACCAATGGATTTGCGGTCGAACGACCGTCGAAACAGCGGTCGCGGGTACCGATAGGGATACTGTTCAAATTCGCTTGAATTCATTGCAATGAACGATTTCATTCGTTAAGATACCAAAACATTGCAAAATTGTTTCAGTCGGCTAATTTTTTAATTATCTTAATGCCGATACAGTTGTGTCCATTTTCAACTATTACGTCAAGTTTCAACCATCATTTTCAGTTATCACGTAATATTATTTGACTCATATGCGGTCCAGTTAAATTTATCAAATTAGTAACCTGTCCATTGATTTCCTTTTTAACTGCCAATTGGCGGACAGCAAAAAAACGTTAGTTATTAACTATTAATTTGTTCAGCCTATTTTAGCCAATATTATCGACTTCGAGATTCATAACGGAATTTTTCATTTTTGCAGGACTTTTTCGAGTTTCTACCTGAGAATCGAAAATTGAAAGAGGAAAAAGAGAAAACCCTACAGCTTCTAGAATTGAAATGTAGCAAGAAAGTCATTCAAGATAAACTTGCCGAGGAGAACGGAAAAGTAGTATCGAGAAAGGACCTGCATAATCTCGCGCGTCAGCTGCGGAAAGCTGACGACGATACATTGCCTGCAGCCGTTGAACTTTTGGAAAAAACTTATGGTAAATGTAATATTTATTCTGCCTACAAATCTTGTTGAAAAGTATTCGAACTCCAGAAATTTATGTGTTTCTGATTTTGAACATTTTGCCTAATGTATAAAACGAAAAAAGTTCCATATATTTATCGAATACATTACAAAACATAATATTTAAACATTTCACAATTAATCTCATCGTTTCATTATGAATGTTATTTCATATTTATTGCACAGAATCTTGTCCACTTGGCACGTTTACCAGCAATGACGCCTTTTATGTCTACCGACGTTTAAAAAAAATTTTAACGAAGAATAATTTATATTTTATAATATCTACTATCCTCTATCCTTGCAAACTATTTGCAGTCACGGGTTTTTCCCATCTAAAATGGCAGTGGGTGGTCACACCTGGCACACATTCCTATGAGCACATGGGTACGAATCGAATTTGTGCAAACAGATTCTTCGTGATTCCATATTTTATGAAGCCTCCTTCATGCGAAAATCAGGTTATTAAATTTCTGGTTTGCTCATCGAAGAAGCTTTTTAGAATACAAATAATAATGAGGAGGTAATATGTAAACATCATTTGCAAGTGTTTTTTGTTTTTAACGAAGTTTCATCTATGAGGAAGCCAATATTTTATTCATCGGGCAATTTATAATATTGTCGTCGGTTTTATTTTACATAAACAGCTTTGTTGATTATGCTATTTAACTACACAAGATTCGATGCCAGCTAACGATATTGAGCGGGATAAGCGAAGAATCATTTTCATTTCAGGTGCTGATGTCTGTATATTGCACGAGGATCAAGAATTCAGTGGACTATACTTTTCTACTGAAAAGATGCGTCGAGATATGGAGTCATTTCCCGAAATTGTATTTGTAGATGGAACCTATAAATTATTCACGAGAAACTTCACTTTGATGTTACTAGTGGTAGAAGATGGAAATTCACGAACCAAAATTGTAGGGGTCGGTATACTTGCAAATGAGGAACGAGTTACTCTTAAATGGTTCTTTGAGTGTTTTCAAAAACAAAACGGAGAAGTATGCAAAAAAATTAATTGCTTCATGAGCGACAAGGATCTCACCGAGAGATCGGTCATGAAAGAAGTTTTTCCGGGCATACCGACGTACATTTGCTTGTTCCATACATTGAGAACTTTTAGCCGTGAAGTAGCATTAAATAAGATGGATATCTTATCAGAAGAAAGAGCAACTTCCCTAAAATATCTAGACCAACTAGCTAAAAGTGTATCGAATCGTTCATATGATCGGACTTATGGAGAATTTTGCCGAAGTGTTCCACAAGAAGTTCGTAATTATTTCGACAGAAATTGGCATCCAATTCGATCTGAGTGGACGTTGTGCAATATGGTCCATGGAAATCTCGGAAATACTACTAATAACAGGTTGGAGTCCCTAAATAGTAAAATCAAACAGGTGATAAAAAGCAAAAGTACGTTGGTAGCGTTCGTAAAAAGCTTTTTTAAGTTTTTAGACTATAGGAATCACGAAACAACGCATAAGAGAGTACAAGAGCTTTTGAAAAAGGACGTTTTACCTTTCAAACCAGGTAGTGACGAATCCAACTACAAGACAGCGTTGACGAGTTCTGCGTTTGCAGTTGTTATATCCGAGATTAAAAAATCGAATTCAATAACATTAAAAAAGAAAGATGCGGAAAGTATGACATGCACTATTGGATATAAAGGCGGCGAGATCGAAGCTAGTCATTCAGATTGCACATGTCCTACTTGGACCTCAACACTTCTTCCGTGTCGACACATATTCGCTGTACGGAGGCTTCATTGTTTAGCACTTTTCGACAAGAACTTATGTCGGGAACGGTGGACACAAACTTATTCCATGAAAGTTGATCCTTTGTTCAATACCGTTACAACACAAAATAGTGAAAATGTTAATTCGTCTAGCACTATCACAAAAATTGTTAAGCCAAAATCTCGAACGGCGATTCAAAAAAAATCTGCGCTGAACACGATCTTAAACGATCTTCTACATACCGCAAGGACCGCTCCTGACAGTACATTTGAAAATAAATTAAGTGTGCTCAAGCAAATTAAAGAGTTATGGCACCAAGGTTACGAAGTATGTGTTATGAAAGCTGGTGCGACTCCATTAAATTCACCGAGAAAAATCTCTGAGCAATTTCAGGAGAATTGCCAAAAGGCAAACGTAGATAACAACTCTGACTCGGAGGATTTGCTCAGAATTCAAAATAATATGCTTAATCTGTCAATGGACGCGCAAAGTGGGCCTGACAATATCAGCGCTTCGGTAAAAATAAACTCAATAATAACGTCAGACGACATGGAAAGGACATCAATAGCTGCATCAATAGTCGATGCAAGTGTAGACATTGATAGCCTTAAACTACCATCGACAGTTAAATTAATCGGCCGACCAAAAGGCGCTCTGTCGGCTACAGTAAAAATTCCGAAAAAAAGTAAAACGTTAAAAGTAAATAAAAAAGTTTAAAAAAAGGAAGTAAAAATAGTAAAAGACAATAAGGTGAAATGCTTCTTTTCAGTTCCCTTTTCTTCTTTTTAGTTCCCCTGAACTGCCGAAAGTTATTCCAGCGTATAATCGCGAACTAAGGTCAAGATTTTTAAGATTTAAGAGGTTAATAATCACATAGGGTCTTTTTTAAGTTAGAATATTTGATAGATTTTTTTTTGCGCGAGGTGAATATTGTAACAAGCCACTTTTACTTTAATGACCGAATTGTTTAACATTTTAATTAATTTTTTTTACATTTTTATTTTGATTTCTAGATTATAGAAAATACTGTACTAAAGTTTAGGAATAAAATGACTAAGTTCTCTTAATTCGTAGTTCTAATCCGAAATATATGCGTCATGATTCTGATTTTGTTTTACTCTAACGAATTAATCTCCAGGCTTTCAAGATTCGAGAGGTAAATATTCACTAATAGTCAATTCTTTTGATTTAACGGATTCTTATTATTATTATTTTTCTGATGGTGGAATCTACATAAGTGAAACTTTAAATTTTAGTTTCAGGCCATAAAGTTCACTTAGTTCGGAACTCTAATCTGCACGGTATGGGAGTTGATTCTGATTTCCTCTCAAGCATTACGGTATTACGCACGATAATCTTGTGACTGAAGATTTGCCAGGTTATCGTTCACTGCCAGTGTTTTTTTTTTTAATTTATTTTCATAATCGCATTTGCTTTCATTCATATTATTTTTCTGTTAAGCTAGTTGTCATAGATGGAACTACACCAAAGTTAGTATATGACGATAAGGTTCTCTTAGTTCGTAACGTCAGCCTGCAATGGATGCGAAGTTATTTCGATGTGATTATAACCCTGATAGACAAGCGCCACGAAAAGTAGCAATATTGGCGCGATATTTGCGACAGGTGCGACGCAAGTCACAATTATTGCGCCAACTGCTACTTTTTGTGCCGCTTGTCTATCAGGGAATGTATCTTAAAAAAAAATTTCACCGCTTTTAAGAATTAAGAAATTGCTTAATTGTTGTCTTTTCTTCTGAATTGGATATTGCCATCAATATGAAGAGCAATGAATTAAAACAATGAAAAATAAATGTTATGTATTGGTGTACATGTCTATTATAATTGCCTTACCATTATGACTATACTTTACCTTGTTTGAATCAAGGTTTTACATTCATTTAGCAATGAGTATGCTAAAAATTTATCAGCCAACAATTTTGAAATATTTTTTGTGTGGCATTCTCGTGAGGACTTATATGGGAACGAATGGGTTGAACATTGTAAAGGTAAATGGATACAATAACGAAGATGCTTGTTCAGTCGTAGCCTATCTAGTTGTGAAATGACGGTAATTTTTTTCGATCAAAAATCGCTCGCAAATGTGTTCACATTGCATGTGAATCTATTTGAGGTCGATAAATATACACTACAAAGAAGTAAACGTTAACAGGTGAAGTTGAAATGATAGGATTCACAATTTGTTATAAAAACATGTGCTCACACTTGAATATATTGAATTAAAAAAACGTAGTTGTTCTGTGTTTTTCTCATTACAAACTGAGTATCACATTATAAAGCTCGATAACTAGTCTTTATTTGAGAAATAACATTTTCCATCACTCGGTGCGGAAATGGCCACTTTTCCGCCCGCTTCGCGTGCGTAAAACCGCCATTTTCGCACCTTGTAATGAAAAATTTCGTACATTCCTCGTGTGAAACATTTTTTCGGCCTCGTGGAGTAATGTACTATTGCATGGCACTTATACTTAATGTATAAGTGCATGGCACTTATTCCCGTTATGTACTAACGCGTATGCATGTGTATATACTTTCTTTTAATTAAGTACTCTTATAAATACGTATACATTTATTTAGTAGTCCAGTAGGATATTTGTAGTCAGTCTTTAATACGTATGTGAAAATTAGTACATTACGATACTAGTGCGATAAAACTTTTTCCCACGAGTGAGTTTGCAGCACGAGCCGAAGGCGAGTGTTGCAATCACACGAGTTCAGAAAACGTTTTATGCACGAGTATCGTACGAAATTTTATTTCACAAGGTGTGAAAATGAGGTTGTACGCACGCGAAGCGTGCGTAAAACCGCATTTTACGCACCGAGTGAAATAAAATACTTTATCACTTACCATGTGCAGTGTACACCGATTGGGATTTATTATAGTCGAGTATACGACATAATTCGATTATCGATAGTTTGAGCTCAAAGCAGGCCGCAAAGCGGCGGCAAATTGGAAAATCGGCCACAAATAAATCGGTCATTTCTTTTTGGGTCAATTGACAAATGACCCGTTTTGTGATGACGTCGCATCGACACATGTTAGAGCTCTATTAAGCTAGCACCCCGACTACATGAAAAAAATGGGCTGTACTTAGAATTAACAGGCTTTTTATGGGCTGTCGAAATCCATTAGAACTAATTTTTATGCTCATTCCGTTTTCGAGATAATCAGAATTGAAAAGTGGGGATGCCAGCTTAACGTTAAGCCAGCGCCAACTTTTTTCGTATAATAATTAAAACAATTTTTATCGTCTCAGAATTATAGGCTATTTATGGGCTCTTCAGATATACAACTTCCAACTTCCCGGAATCAACCCCTACGAAGACAGCAACCCTTAAAGATTCTTGTAATTAAAAAAAATGTTTAAGTCAAATCTATGTAGATCATTTATGGTCTATTTATAGGCTCTATTTCCAGCCTGTCTACTGCTTACTAGATTTATTTAAACTGGTGAGAATCACCCCGTGGCGACAAAACCACCCTCGAGGACGGGGAAAAGTATGATTTTCGGGTATAGAAGGCTCGCATTTATGTGATAATTGCAGACGAGTTATGGGCTCTTCAACGCGCGTGCGCTCATTTTTTTTGCACTACCCTTTTTCACGAAAACTGACCCCGTTGTAGCGACTTCAGAATAAAAAACCATAGGCATCGAGTTGCGCCGTTTTTGTTTTTGTGCTAATTACAGGCGAATTATGGGCTCTTCAATGCGCCCAAGCTCATTTTTTCGCACTACCCCTCGTCATGAAAACTACCCCTGTCGTGGCGGCATTAGAGTGAAAAGTCATAGGCATCGCATTTCAATGTTTTAATTTATGTGATAATTACAGGGGAATTATGGGCTCTTCAATGGGCGTGGGCTCATTTTTTTGCACTACCCCTCTTCATGAAAACTACCCCCGTCGTGGCGGCATTAGAGAAAAAAAATCATAGGCATCGCGTTTCAATGTTTTTATTTATGTGATAATTACAGGCGAATTATGGGCTCTTCAATGCGCGTGAGCGCATTTTTTTCGTACTACCTTTCGTCATGAAAACTACCACCGTCGTAGCGACTTCAGAATAAAAAACCATAGGCATGGAGTTGGGCCGTTTTTGTTTTCATGATAATTACAGGTGAATTACGGGCTGAGCTCTTTTTTTGTGCACACCCTTCTTCATGAAAACTACCCCCGTCATACAGACATCAGGGTAAAAAACCATAAGTATCGGGTTGCGCCGTTTTAATTTGTGTGATAATTACAGGTGTATTACAGGCTCTTCAACGTTTTATTGGAAGAAGATAGTGAAAAAAATATTGGCTTATGCGCGTTAAGTTAAAAATTTCATAACTGGACTATAATTATCACACAAATAAAATAAGACCAAACGCAATGTGTATGATCTTTTATTGTATAATGTCTACAACGGGGTAGTTTTCATGAAGAAGAATAGTACAAAAAAAATCGCCTGTAATAGTCACACAACCAAAAACGGCTAAACGCAATGCTATGACTTTTTACTCATGGGCTCATTAAATTGGGCTTACGCGCATTAAAGAGCCCATAATTCGTCTGTAATTATCACATAAATTAAAACATTGAAACGCGATGCCTATGACTTTTCACTCTAATGCAGCCACGATGGGGGTAGTTTTCATGAAGGGTAGTGCCAAAAAAAATGAGCTCAGGCGCATTGAAGAGCCCATAATTCGCCTGGAATTATAACAAAAACACAAACGGCCCAACTCGATGCCTACGGTTTTTTATTCCGAAATCGCTATAACGGGGGTAGTTTTCATGACGAGGGCATGTGCGAAAAAAATTGCCTCACGCGCATTGAAGAGCCCATAATTCGTCTGTGATTATCACATAAATTAAAACATTGAAACGCGATGCCCATGACTTTTCTCTCTAATGCCGCCACGACGGGGGTAGTTTTCATGACGAGAGGTAGTGCGAAAAAAATAAGCTCGGGCGCAATGAAGAGCCCATAATTCGACTGTAATTAGCACAAAAACAAAAAAGGCGCAACTCGACGCTTATGGTTTTTTATTCTGAAGTCGCTACAACGGGGTCAGTTTTCATGAAGAAGGGTAGTGCAAAAAAATGGCCGCGCGCGCATTGAAGACCCCATAATTCGCTTGTAATTATAACACAAATTAAAACATCGAAGCTCGATGCATATGGCTTTTTACTCTAATGCCGCTACGACGGGGGTAGTAGTCGTGAAGAAGGGTAGCGTAAAAAATGGGCTCAAGCGCGTTGAAGAGCCCATAATTCGTCTGCAATTATCACATAAATGCGAGCCTTCTATACTCGAAAATCATCCTTTTCCCCGTCCTCGAGGGTGGTTTTGTCGCCCCAGGGTGGTTCTCACCAGTTTAAATTAATCTGGTAAGCAGTAGACATGCTGGAAATAGAGCCTATAAATAGCCCATAAATGCCTATAAATAGCCCATAAATGCCTATAAATAGCCCATAAATGCCTATAAATAGCCCATAAATGATCCCATAAATGATGATGAATAGAGCCTATAAATAGCCCATAAATGATCTACATAGATTTGACGTAAAAAGTTTTTTTTATTTAAAAAATCTTTAAGGACTGCTGTCTTCGTAGGGGTTGATTCCGTGAAGTTAAGGGTTGTATATCTGAAGAGCCCATAAATAGCCCATAATTCTGAAACCAAAACACTGGTTCTAAGTATTATACGAAAAAAGTTGGCGCTGGCTTAACGTTAAGCTGGCACCTCCACTTTTGAATTTTGATTATCTCGAAAACGGAATGAGCCTAAAAATGATTTCTGGTGGATTTCGACAGCCCATAAAAATCTTGTCAATTCTAAGTACAACCCATTTTTTTCATGTAGTGGTGGTGCTAGCTTAATAGACCTGAACTAATCGGGTCAGTCGCAATCATGGTTTGTGCTCAGATGTCCCGCGGTACAAAATTTCTATCAAGGGAATGAACGCACATTCAAACGTGTCATCAAATCTATTGCAGTCTTTGTAAGTTGACAGAGCAAAGAATAATAACAAATTGCGAAACAATATTTGCTTTTATGACGGTAAAATCAGGGGAAAATCTGTAAACGATCGTGTTTGCATCTGTACCTAAATTGACGGTACCTTTACGAAGAAAATTCCTGACTGGTATTTTTACATTACCAAACTTATAATTAAATAAACTACTGTAAAATACAGTACTTTACAGTAATTTTAAATTAAATGACAATTTTTTCATTGTCCCCTGTCACCCTTTCCACCGAGAAGTTGCGCGCGAGTCGCTGTGGCAGACTCAACTATCATCTGCTATAAAATTGCTGCGGCCGGCTAAATTGAGGGCGGCGTAAAACAACCTAGTCTCGTCGCTCGTTCAATAGTTTATTAACACAATTACGTAGTCGAACAGTTACAAAGAATTATTATAAGTGAAATTCCATCAGCCAAGTTTTTGTTTACAGGTCTTTATATATAATTAGCGTCAACTATATAGAAATAAAAAATATGTATGGTTATATAAAAAGAAAGGAAGAACATTTTTTTTTGTCTTCCGTTAAAGTTGATAACAATACTTTGTGCATCTTACGAATAAAAATAAATTTGATTAATTTCATCAAAAAATAGAACGCACCAAGTATTCTTTTCGTTTGTTTTCTTCCTTTATTTTTAAGTAGTCATACATATTTTTTATTTCGATAGTTGACATGGAGTATATATAAAGACCTGTAAACTAAAACTTGGCTAATATCATTTTACTTTCTTGACAACGGGACTCTTTCATTATCTTCGGAAGAGACTTTTTTAAGTACTTCGCGTATATTTTTGGAACATTTACACTTCTACCACTAACAACTCTACCAGAAAACATATCTACCACTGCGAACTGTACTAGATTACAACTCTACCGTGCTAGAATTCTACCCAAAATCCCTACCACTTTATGAAAGAAACATTCTACCAGGACGAACCAGGCGCCAACAACTGTTCCATATAACAACTCGACCGGAATATAGGCAGCCAAGACAATTTCTACCAGAAAAAAAAAAACTTTATCAGAACCAAAATGAAACTCTACCCGAATTGAAATAAAACTGTTTTTTCAGGTAGAAATTTTCATGGACGCCTATATTCCGGTACAGTTGTCATGTGGTAGAGTTGTTGGCGACTGGTTCGCTTTAGTAGGATCATTTCATACACTGGTAGACATTTTTGGGTAGACTTCTAGTACAGTAGAGTTGTAATAAGGTAGAGATATTTTCTGGTAGAGTTGTGAGTGGTAGAGATGTAAATGTGCCCATTTTTTGCTATTTTTATGAAAAAGCTTTTTTGTTTAATTTATTTACTGGGGTATGCGCCCAGCTACAGTTTTGGACAATTCTGAAGCAGAAATATTATAACTTATGACTTAATTATTACAGATTTCTAGTGGTAATTACTATGTAATTTTTTTTCTTCTCAATTTGGAAAAACAAAAAGTATTCCGTTATTCAGCAGTGTTTACCAAAATTTTATTCAATTTTGTTTAGCCATCTCCGAAACCAGAAAAATGGGATCAAAGGTGGAAGTGAGAATGTCGGTATTTAGTCTCCCCTTAACTGGTGCCCGCAGTGGATGCATCAGATACACGCTAAACTCACGCACGCTTCGAGTGACTTTTCGTTGCAATATGTCTGCCGTGGGTGTATCAAAGGCCCGCTAAATTTACACAAATTTTACGTGAGTTTTAGCTATCGTAAAGTGTCCATAGAGGATGTTCTACAGGCTCGATAAATTTGGAGTGACTTTTCAGTCTGCTGCGGATATATTAGAGGCACGCTGAATTTACGTAAAATTGACGTGAGTTTCAACTAACGTACAGTGTCCATAGAGTATGTATCACAGGCACGCTAAATATTACGCAAAAAACACGCAAGTTTGGAGTGCCTTTGATTGCATCATGATATGTGCCGTGGATGTACCAAAATCATTTGGGACTCTATCAAAGGCACGCGAAATTTACGCAAAAGATACGCAAACTTGGAGTAACTTCTCAGTGTAAGGTAAATTCACTCCAATCTTCGAAATACACCTACAGTCACTCAAATTTTCCAGAAACAACTGCAGTCACTCAAATTTTCCAGAAACACCTAAAGTCACGCCAAATAAATATACGCTAAATTAATATCAATAAAATGTTACGTGTATTTAGAGTGTATCTAGCGTGTCTCTATTAAAGACACTCTTCTGTGCCAATAGCCACAGCGAATAAAAAAACACATTTAAACAAATCGGTGCGGTATCCCTAGTCTTTTCCCAGGTCGGCCCACAAAAATGCCACAGCACTATCGTTTAGTGTCGCGATAATCGGATTGAGTTCTGAAACTAATACAAAAAAATTAGAATAAATATTACTGAATAAAACTGAATAAAATATTAGATTATAAATAAAGCTCCTAATACAATCCATTGTGAGCGCCGCCTCCGCCGGCGCAGCCGCGCACGCAAAGATACATACGAGATGAGCTTCTTTTGTAAATAATAAGTTACTCTTTTGCGGTGTATAATCGCGGATCTACATACGTCTGAGAAGGTTGTTCGCAAGAAGGTTGTTCAATGGAATAAGAGAAGTAATAAGACGCTGTTGACGATTTACAAAAACAATCTTTTTTTTTTATTCAAAAAAAAATATTTTACACTTAACATATTATATACAAGAAATATACATATAGATTGGTGCGTTCCGCTCACCACAAGTCCGAGTATAACTCCCACATATACCCGCCACCTGCAATGAAACCGAGCATTTATTTACAAAAATGTACAAATATACAAAAAATACAAAGTTACAACAAAAAATTACAATTTTACAAAAATTACAAATATTTACAAACTTACTCTAACGAGATTCATCCCAAGTAGCCATACGGCAGCGAGTCATGCTCGCCCCATCTCCGTCTCTTGACGAGGACTGGCTTGCATGTTTTTGTCTCCTGCCGCGTGACTACTTGGTGAAAAGCATCTCGCCGGATGGCACTAAATTTCAAGGATATCGATGTGCCTGGTTCTCGAACGAGTCTGCAGATCGAATCGAAATTGATCCGTGCCCCGTTTTTATGGTTCAGGCCAATACCCTTTACCTTGCACGTTGCAATTTCGTTTCCATCGGCTTTTTGCACCACGTATCCATAAAATTTAGGCCCTCCGGAGACGAAACGTTTAATGTAACTGTCAGGGCCGTACTCTTTCAGCTCGTTCGTCATATCGCCTAGAAGGTTGCCAAGTGGTGGGTGGTACTCCCCTACGATACCACTACTTATATATATGCACGAGTCTGTATCATAGTAGAGGACGCGTTTGTCTAATTTTTCAAGGTACGAATATAATTTGAGTCTAGCCTGTGCCGTCGTATATGCGGCAATGACGACGTTCACATGGGGGTTTACGTCGGCGCTTTCGGTTGTTTTTTGCCAACACACGTACATCACCTCGTTGTTGACGTGAATAATTTTGTTAACTTCGCACCCCCGATCGGCTAATAGTTGTAATAACCGCTGACGCGTTGTAACGACTTCCGTCTTCGGAAGATTTTCGCGCTGCCCAAATTTACCCCAAAATGAATTTAGACACAGCTTCGCCACCGACCTCAGTCCCGGATTTACGTCGATTCGCTCGCGATCTAGTGCTACACCTTCTGCTTCAAGGAAACTAGCAATGTACGCGGTTTTACTCTCTTCAGTGGTACACTCTTCAGGCCATCCACTAGCCTCCTGCTTTATCTTAAGCCAGAGGTTAATGTACGCCCCGAAGAGGCCTGCAGTTTGATTAGTTTTATCGCACTGTTCAACCGCATACTGCCAGATCTCTTGAATGGCTAGAATTGTATAGCCTTTCTCGACGGCTTTTTGAAGCTCGCACGATACCCAAGTACCCTCGAAAGCTCGATCAACCTCACTCTCGTGAGGACACGGACTCTGTCGCATCTCCTCGCAACATTTTCGACATAATGCGAACATTAGTCGATTATGCATGCGTATCGGAAGCACGGGTTGGTAGAGATTTCGAGGGGGTAACACCGTGCATCGTACGAGTCCTTCGACGTTACTGAGATCGTTGTTTTGCCCTACTATCTCATGGCATGTATCAGCTGTATACACTGTCGGATGACCGACAGGGAAGCGACCGTACTTACAGATATAGGGGTACAGTGAGCACACGTCGACATAGTGCATTTTTTCAGTACCCCTAGTCTCGCAATAGCTACGAGTGTTCCCCGTTCGGCCCCCGAAAAACGCGTCCCGAGGGTTTAGCGGTTGATCGCGAAGAATGGGGTGTCTGCTCACAAGGTCGTCAATTTGCGGATTCGTCATTTTCAACCGAATGTACTCGCACTCCCAGATCTCGTGAAGCGTATATCCGAGAGATTTTATACGCGCGGAGGTTGTTAATGTCCGAACAAGCCGATCGTTGAATGTATTGCCGCACCACTCTTCATCGCGCTTACTTTTGTCTCTGTAACATTTGTCACAGCCGTGAAAGTAGCAGCCATGAAACTGTAGAACATGCTCTACACCATCGATCGTTCGGTAATAACCGTCTACGCGCGTACCATCGATTAATTTATGTTCGCGCCCGCGACCTGCATGATCGATTTGCACACCCAAATCATGCTCGCACCATAGCAGCCATTCTAATGCGATCTCGGATTGCCGATCTACTCTCCGATAGCCGTTTCGCGGTAGCACAGAGATTTTGTGTTTTGTTAAAAAATTTCGACGAAACACTTTATTGCAAGCGGATGCAATAGTTACGGCTTCGACGAACGGACACACATCTCCGCTTTCGATAAATATCTTGCGGAAGGCAGCGCATGCTTTCCGAAGAATTACTACGTCCGTTCTACAATATTCTACGATCTCCCGTGCAAAATCGAACTGGTATCCGGCTAGCCGAGTTTTCTCGTGCCACTCCAGAAAAATCTTCCTGTCAGACGGTGACATTGTGTCAGGCGAATAGTCTGCGAGAGGTGGTAGCGGGCCTTTGTACTGCTGATTAGCAGTTTTGTTAAAAAGATGCGGGAAAGTCCCTTTGAAAACATTTTCTCCTAAGCCAAAGGCTTTTGGGAATTTACTCAGCGGCATGTGGAAATAATTAAGACTGTCGATGAACTTGACTGGCCCGATGCTCATCTCCATTATACTCGTGCCGTTAGTAATTAATCGCGGTGTTATACGCTTTTCCTCGACGATGTAGCGAAGAATGAATTGAGCATCAAATCCTTTTGCGTTATGCGCGATACATATAACGCCCCCAGCGTTAGACCGCTCTCGTAGAGCGTACTCTACAAATTGTGCTACGGGGTTTTCTTCAAATACTTTTTCGCTATCCTCCTCGCACAGACTACACTCCCACAGATCGTCTGACAGGCCTATGCATTTACTGCACCGCTGCTGACTAAGACACAGGTTCACCTCGTGCAGGTACATATTGTCTACGCCCTCGACTTCGCGCTCTTGGCGGGTCTCGAGATCGTAAAAAATAAATATATCCGGTCGCTCCGAAGGTTTCGCCGGTCGCAGCGGTGGCATAAAGCACGCGTGATTTCCGGGGCGCTTCTCTTTACATATTCGACAAAAAAATATCCCGCATTCGTGCTTGCCTGCATCTTTCTTATATACCTGTCTCAGACAGTCTTTGCACGTTTGCAACATGTCGCATAGACGCGACTGTGCCCCATGCGACCCGACCGCCCTATGACGCTCTAAACAATCTTCCCCGCGAAAGAAGCGCCCGCACGGCTCGCAACGGATCTTCGGTAGCTCTGTATCGCACGGTGGGCTAGTCATACAGTATGGACATTTCTGTCCGCACCGATGAGCTGTTACCCTACTGTACGACACACCGCAAGGTGCGCAGAAAAAAGCTGCATCGGCTGCTGCAGGTAGATTGAGGATCAATCCGTAGTGGTGAGCCTGAGTATCGTGCAGTAAATATATATTATGTACGACTTTCGGCACAGAGCGCAGCACAGTATCGGTGCCGTTAAAAATTGCGGGCTCGCTGCTCCCGAACGAGTCAATATCGAACATAATTAAGGCTATACCTTCACCGGCAAGCACTTCCTGGAACGCCTGCAGATCGGCTATACCGCAGCCAGTTTCAGGGACTACGATATTCGCAGCCCTAACTAGCTCTTCGGCTAGCGTTTTTTGAAGTACCGATCGGTCGCGATGAATGTTGTCCCAGCGGTTGTGGAGAGCCCCTTCCCGAATATGCCCACGCTCCGCATATACTTTCTCCGCTACAATAGTCCGCGGGAGGCACAAGTTATCGTTATTGCGAAATTGTATGACGGATTTCTTTTTCCAAAATTGTTCGCCCTGTACCTTTTTAGGTCTTCCCATCCCTACGGGCATCGAAACTATGCTACTCGTTATGACGAACGAGTCGTCGATACAAAAACCGGCCGCGCTTTGCGAGACACTATTGATCACGCCGAATAAATCATCGAAATGAAGATCAGCGACCGGTCGATAGGATATGCCTGAGGGGCCCCGTGTGAACGCGTTCGATCTGAATTCTATCCCGACCATGTCCGTCGGCTCACTGCCGCTCACGATAAGCGTGTGCAGCTCGCGGATGGCATCCTCTAACCACTCTACAAGATTCGTGCTCGCGGGAGGTTCACGGATCCTAACTGTCATAACGCTACCAGTTGTCTTAAACCTCGCGAAGTGTCGGCGGCTTTCTACACGGTGCAGGATTTTCGACTCACCGGACTGTGGAGTTGCTGAATCTCGGAGAAATTCCGAGAACGATGGTGAAACCTCCGATGGCCCGGGTCCCGCTGGCTGTGCTGGTACAGTTGTCTGCCGTGAGGGTCCAGCTACCGGCTCGTCCCTCAAGTCCCGTCCGATTTGCGACGAGGTCCCTATAGGCTGCGAGGGTGGCACGAATTCGCCGTCAAAAATGTCGGCCTCAGGCTCGACAGCCTCCGAATCCTCGCTATGACCCGCGATCGCTGTCACACGCTGCCCCTCTACAGCAGTTGCCCCAGTCACCTCTGCTGGCACTGCCTCCATCGGCTCCTCAACTATCGACATGTTGAGTGTGCCGTTCATGAGGTCGTCATCCAGGTCTTCAAAAATCATTGAATCTGGAAAAACTGAGAAAACAATATTTACATATACATACATTTATTTTTATTTTTAATTATTGCTAATAGAAATTACAGCTTCATACCTTCATCAGCAGGAGGCGAATCATTTCGCATAGCAACGACTCTCGTAAATTCCTCGACGCAGTCCGAGGTGTTCCATATGACGTCTTCGAACGGCTCAGCGTTAGAGGGACCCGCTTGATCAACTTCCCGCAGCAGCGCAAGCTCTTCCTCTCTTCGAGCAAGCCGTGCTGCTTGCTGGGCAAGTAGCTCATCCCGTTCAGCTAGCCGCGCTAGCATCTCAGCCTCCTTCCGAGCATCTGAAATTAATAATTTTTATATTATGTCTTTTTTGTATTATTATTTTTGTATTGTGTAAGTTACTTTTTTGTAAGTTTTTTTGTATTTTGTATTTGTTTTAGTCTACATCTCGATTAACGCGGATGGCTCGAATAAATTGGGACGCCTCTTATAACACGGCGGCTCACTTGATCAAAGATCGTATAAACATAGTTCCACTATTCCTTAAAAAAAAGTAATTATTTTACTACTTACGGAAACTGGCGATCTCCTCGCGGAGAGCCACAGCATCCCTCGATGACCGGTATGGCGTCTTATCGATCGCAGTGCAGACGATCTTCAAAGCCTCAAAACTTGCACTGAATTTTCCGGCGTTGTACATCCTAACAGTAGTCTTCAACGGCAGGTAATTCACCAGACACTTAAAACGTCCGATTAGAGCATCATGACGCATACACTTTAACGCTCTATCGCTAGAGCGTTCCAACACGTTTATCACAAACGGGAGGGGATTTTCCTCCAACACTAGCCGCACCTCACGAACAATTCCGCGGATCACTGAGTCGACCATTTCGGAGTTCTTTTTAAAAATATTCGCTTAAACGACACTAACAAAACTTAGCACCACTGATTGAAAATGCTAAGAATGTTTCGACTCGAACGTCTACACGAAATAATGTCCATTTCTGTAAAACTCGCAAACTTATAGTTTTTCGCCCCACTCAGCGGCAATGACCCGAGAACTGTCACTGGCTAGTTAAAAACTATCCTTTTCTAATTTTTTTCGTCATCCCGCAAACACTAGGTAAAAAAAACCCTTCGGACGACGTACTACAAAAACTAGTGCTCGAGCGGTGCGGGCTAGAGAGTATTCCTGCTTAAGTATTTTATTGCACCTACGCGGCGTCTTAACCGGCGCGGAACCCTCCGGCGTTGTAAAGGCTAGAGCGTCTCATTGTACCCTGTGTCTTGCATTTTTACTTTCTTTTTCATTTAATTTTCCTCACGGTAGAAGTATGTCCTCGTCTTTCAACGCTTGACCATCGAGTGCTGCGAATAGCTGTAAATTTTCAGTTTTTTTCCAGAAGTGTTTGTGTATTGACACGCCTGTATTGGAATACACCAATCTTGGGAAGAGTTATGTCACTCCAGAAAAGACGAAGAGTGATTCGTCGCGGGTGGTCTACACAGCCTCCAAGGCCCAATACAGCGCGCGCACCCCCACCTGAGACAACAGCATCCCTGAGGCGTGTCTTCATCCCTTCTCCCGGAAAATTGCATCACTTTCTCCAGCTCTAAACCCGAGTGTGCCTTCACCCCCGAGTCATTACGTCTCCACGACTTGGACAGTGCAACCTCGTTCTCTCGAATATCCTCAAAAAACATAGAGCAAAAAAAAATGGAAATTTTTACTAACGTTGTGAAGGAAGCCCAGAAAAAATTATCGGCGTCAGGAATACTTTCTCCGTCTTCCGTTGTAAATACTACGGCGAAGTTCGAGTCGAAGCGAGTTCGCGGAGAGGACAATACGCTTGACCCTGTAATTGGCTGGCAGCCCTTGAGCAAGGCAATGTTATTATCCACAACATACAGCCTGAATACCTCGGGTAGTAAGATGGTCACGGTGGGACTTGAGCTAGTAAACGGACACGACTTCGAGGTGGCAATAAAATTCTCCGGCCGTCACGCGGCAGGGATTTCCTTCAACGTCGTCGAGTGGCATCAGCTCTGCGAGCGGATGACAATTATCACCCCGTGGTTCAAAGCAGGAAAGGGTTCCGCCAACGATCGAACTCCGAATATGAACCCGCTGGGCCGCCAGAAAATAAGTTTTACGACGGCTTACAACGAAAAAGCTATTTTATTGGAAATAAAAGACTCAGAGAAGAAAAACTTTGGCGCCGAAGAAACACAGTATCAGAGGAACAAAAGACCCAAGAATACGTACCCCGTTGGTATTCTCTTCCAAAGAACAACGTACGAGGGACTTGTTATGCTGAGTAAATGCATATATCATAGAATTCGTTTACTTAAAGACGAACTCGAGCTCGTGAGAGAGATCAGAGATATCATTATTGAGGAAATTAGTTTTGAGGGTACGGTACAGGACTGGCATAATGCTACAAGAGAAAAAGTCTCGTCAATCGCGTTCAAATATATGATGGATGAACGGATAACTTTAGCCCTGAAAAACCGACGAGATATCTACGGAGGAGATGAAGAGACGAGCGACAAACGACAGTTGATTGCCAAAGAATTATTGTGCATTCATCGTGAATACATTTTCCGTGCAGTGGTGGCTCGTATAAATGAACTGCCTTAGAGAATAATTACCGAAGATTCTCATATGCATAAAAATTTACGCACAAAGAAAAATGTACACGTAGATATAAGGATAAAAAAAAATATTTGTATACATTAAAAAACCTGTACAACTAGATTTAAGAATAAAAAATGCAAACTATATTGTAAAAATTTTAAACAAAATTATTTTTTACTTACCTTCAACCATCCCTTTCATATATTTTCTAAATAAGAGGAAAAATAAAATAAAACATTTTCCACGCGGGAATCGAACTCGCGCTCTCAAGGAAAACGCTACTCGCATTCAGTGCCTTAGACCGCTCGAACAAGCTAGCGCACGTAAAGCATCGAGCTACCCTCGAGAAACACCCTGCGCGCAAGGTACAGAGCGATGTGGTCGTACCTAGTCCACTCCTGGAAAATCCAAAATGGCGCGAGTCACTGCTACGCCGTCACCACGCTGGGGCCCGATGCTAGCCAGACGTCAGCGCACGGAAAATCCAAGATGGCGCGACTCGACGATACACCGTCACCAGCTGTCCCGCACGCTCCAGCTCCAGCTCCAGCTCCAGCTCCAGCTCCAGCTCCAGCTCCAGCTCCAGCTCCAGCTCCAGCTCCAGCTCCAGCTCCAGCTCCAGCTCCAGCTCCAGCTCCAGCTCCAGCTCCAGCTCCAGCTCCAGCTCCAGCTCCAGCTCCAGCTCCAGCTCCAGCTCCAGCTCCAGCTCCAGCTCCAGCTCCAGCTCCAGCTCCAGCTCCAGCTCCAGCTCCAGCTCCAGCTCCAGCTCCAGCTCCAGCTCCAGCTCCAGCTCCAGCTCCAGCTCCAGCTCCAGCTCCAGCTCCAGCTCCAGCTCCAGCTCCAGCTCCAGCTCCAGCTCCAGCTCCAGCTCCAGCTCCAGCTCCAGCTCCAGCTCCAGCTCCAGCTCCAGCTCCAGCTCCAGCTCCAGCTCCAGCTCCAGCTCCAGCTCCAGCTCCAGCTCCAGCTCCAGCTCCAGCTCCAGCTCCAGCTCCAGCTCCAGCTCCAGCTCCAGCTCCAGCTCCAGCTCCAGCTCCAGCTCCAGCTCCAGCTCCAGCTCCAGCTCCAGCTCCAGCTCCAGCTCCAGCTCCAGCTCCAGCTCCAGCTCCAGCTCCAGCTCCAGCTCCAGCTCCAGCTCCAGCTCCAGCTCCAGCTCCAGCTCCAGCTCCAGCTCCAGCTCCAGCTCCAGCTCCAGCTCCAGCTCCAGCTCCAGCTCCAGCTCCAGCTCCAGCTCCAGCTCCAGCTCCAGCTCCAGCTCCAGCTCCAGCTCCAGCTCCAGCTCCAGCTCCAGCTCCAGCTCCAGCTCCAGCTCCAGCTCCAGCTCCAGCTCCAGCTCCAGCTCCAGCTCCAGCTCCAGCTCCAGCTCCAGCTCCAGCTCCAGCTCCAGCTCCAGCTCCAGCTCCAGCTCCAGCTCCAGCTCCAGCTCCAGCTCCAGCTCCAGCTCCAGCTCCAGCTCCAGCTCCAGCTCCAGCTCCAGCTCCAGCTCCAGCTCCAGCTCCAGCTCCAGCTCCAGCTCCAGCTCCAGCTCCAGCTCCAGCTCCAGCTCCAGCTCCAGCTCCAGCTCCAGCTCCAGCTCCAGCTCCAGCTCCAGCTCCAGCTCCAGCTCCAGCTCCAGCTCCAGCTCCAGCTCCAGCTCCAGCTCCAGCTCCAGCTCCAGCTCCAGCTCCAGCTCCAGCTCCAGCTCCAGCTCCAGCTCCAGCTCCAGCTCCAGCTCCAGCTCCAGCTCCAGCTCCAGCTCCAGCTCCAGCTCCAGCTCCAGCTCCAGCTCCAGCTCCAGCTCCAGCTCCAGCTCCAGCTCCAGCTCCAGCTCCAGCTCCAGCTCCAGCTCCAGCTCCAGCTCCAGCTCCAGCTCCAGCTCCAGCTCCAGCTCCAGCTCCAGCTCCAGCTCCAGCTCCAGCTCCAGCTCCAGCTCCAGCTCCAGCTCCAGCTCCAGCTCCAGCTCCAGCTCCAGCTCCAGCTCCAGCTCCAGCTCCAGCTCCAGCTCCAGCTCCAGCTCCAGCTCCAGCTCCAGCTCCAGCTCCAGCTCCAGCTCCAGCTCCAGCTCCAGCTCCAGCTCCAGCTCCAGCTCCAGCTCCAGCTCCAGCTCCAGCTCCAGCTCCAGCTCCAGCTCCAGCTCCAGCTCCAGCTCCAGCTCCAGCTCCAGCTCCAGCTCCAGCTCCAGCTCCAGCTCCAGCTCCAGCTCCAGCTCCAGCTCCAGCTCCAGCTCCAGCTCCAGCTCCAGCTCCAGCTCCAGCTCCAGCTCCAGCTCCAGCTCCAGCTCCAGCTCCAGCTCCAGCTCCAGCTCCAGCTCCAGCTCCAGCTCCAGCTCCAGCTCCAGCTCCAGCTCCAGCTCCAGCTCCAGCTCCAGCTCCAGCTCCAGCTCCAGCTCCAGCTCCAGCTCCAGCTCCAGCTCCAGCTCCAGCTCCAGCTCCAGCTCCAGCTCCAGCTCCAGCTCCAGCTCCAGCTCCAGCTCCAGCTCCAGCTCCAGCTCCAGCTCCAGCTCCAGCTCCAGCTCCAGCTCCAGCTCCAGCTCCAGCTCCAGCTCCAGCTCCAGCTCCAGCTCCAGCTCCAGCTCCAGCTCCAGCTCCAGCTCCAGCTCCAGCTCCAGCTCCAGCTCCAGCTCCAGCTCCAGCTCCAGCTCCAGCTCCAGCTCCAGCTCCAGCTCCAGCTCCAGCTCCAGCTCCAGCTCCAGCTCCAGCTCCAGCTCCAGCTCCAGCTCCAGCTCCAGCTCCAGCTCCAGCTCCAGCTCCAGCTCCAGCTCCAGCTCCAGCTCCAGCTCCAGCTCCAGCTCCAGCTCCAGCTCCAGCTCCAGCTCCAGCTCCAGCTCCAGCTCCAGCTCCAGCTCCAGCTCCAGCTCCAGCTCCAGCTCCAGCTCCAGCTCCAGCTCCAGCTCCAGCTCCAGCTCCAGCTCCAGCTCCAGCTCCAGCTCCAGCTCCAGCTCCAGCTCCAGCTCCAGCTCCAGCTCCAGCTCCAGCTCCAGCTCCAGCTCCAGCTCCAGCTCCAGCTCCAGCTCCAGCTCCAGCTCCAGCTCCAGCTCCAGCTCCAGCTCCAGCTCCAGCTCCAGCTCCAGCTCCAGCTCCAGCTCCAGCTCCAGCTCCAGCTCCAGCTCCAGCTCCAGCTCCAGCTCCAGCTCCAGCTCCAGCTCCAGCTCCAGCTCCAGCTCCAGCTCCAGCTCCAGCTCCAGCTCCAGCTCCAGCTCCAGCTCCAGCTCCAGCTCCAGCTCCAGCTCCAGCTCCAGCTCCAGCTCCAGCTCCAGCTCCAGCTCCAGCTCCAGCTCCAGCTCCAGCTCCAGCTCCAGCTCCAGCTCCAGCTCCAGCTCCAGCTCCAGCTCCAGCTCCAGCTCCAGCTCCAGCTCCAGCTCCAGCTCCAGCTCCAGCTCCAGCTCCAGCTCCAGCTCCAGCTCCAGCTCCAGCTCCAGCTCCAGCTCCAGCTCCAGCTCCAGCTCCAGCTCCAGCTCCAGCTCCAGCTCCAGCTCCAGCTCCAGCTCCAGCTCCAGCTCCAGCTCCAGCTCCAGCTCCAGCTCCAGCTCCAGCTCCAGCTCCAGCTCCAGCTCCAGCTCCAGCTCCAGCTCCAGCTCCAGCTCCAGCTCCAGCTCCAGCTCCAGCTCCAGCTCCAGCTCCAGCTCCAGCTCCAGCTCCAGCTCCAGCTCCAGCTCCAGCTCCAGCTCCAGCTCCAGCTCCAGCTCCAGCTCCAGCTCCAGCTCCAGCTCCAGCTCCAGCTCCAGCTCCAGCTCCAGCTCCAGCTCCAGCTCCAGCTCCAGCTCCAGCTCCAGCTCCAGCTCCAGCTCCAGCTCCAGCTCCAGCTCCAGCTCCAGCTCCAGCTCCAGCTCCAGCTCCAGCTCCAGCTCCAGCTCCAGCTCCAGCTCCAGCTCCAGCTCCAGCTCCAGCTCCAGCTCCAGCTCCAGCTCCAGCTCCAGCTCCAGCTCCAGCTCCAGCTCCAGCTCCAGCTCCAGCTCCAGCTCCAGCTCCAGCTCCAGCTCCAGCTCCAGCTCCAGCTCCAGCTCCAGCTCCAGCTCCAGCTCCAGCTCCAGCTCCAGCTCCAGCTCCAGCTCCAGCTCCAGCTCCAGCTCCAGCTCCAGCTCCAGCTCCAGCTCCAGCTCCAGCTCCAGCTCCAGCTCCAGCTCCAGCTCCAGCTCCAGCTCCAGCTCCAGCTCCAGCTCCAGCTCCAGCTCCAGCTCCAGCTCCAGCTCCAGCTCCAGCTCCAGCTCCAGCTCCAGCTCCAGCTCCAGCTCCAGCTCCAGCTCCAGCTCCAGCTCCAGCTCCAGCTCCAGCTCCAGCTCCAGCTCCAGCTCCAGCTCCAGCTCCAGCTCCAGCTCCAGCTCCAGCTCCAGCTCCAGCTCCAGCTCCAGCTCCAGCTCCAGCTCCAGCTCCAGCTCCAGCTCCAGCTCCAGCTCCAGCTCCAGCTCCAGCTCCAGCTCCAGCTCCAGCTCCAGCTCCAGCTCCAGCTCCAGCTCCAGCTCCAGCTCCAGCTCCAGCTCAAGCTCAGCTCCAGCTCCAGCTCCAGCTCCAGCTCCAGCTCCAGCTCCAGCTCCAGCTCCAGCTCCAGCTCCAGCTCCAGCTCCAGCTCCAGCTCCAGCTCCAGCTCCAGCTCCAGCTCCAGCTCCAGCTCCAGCTCCAGCTCCAGCTCCAGCTCCAGCTCCAGCTCCAGCTCCAGCTCCAGCTCCAGCTCCAGCTCCAGCTCCAGCTCCAGCTCCAGCTCCAGCTCCAGCTCCAGCTCCAGCTCCAGCTCCAGCTCCAGCTCCAGCTCCAGCTCCAGCTCCAGCTCCAGCTCCAGCTCCAGCTCCAGCTCCAGCTCCAGCTCCAGCTCCAGCTCCAGCTCCAGCTCCAGCTCCAGCTCCAGCTCCAGCTCCAGCTCCAGCTCCAGCTCCAGCTCCAGCTCCAGCTCCAGCTCCAGCTCCAGCTCCAGCTCCAGCTCCAGCTCCAGCTCCAGCTCCAGCTCCAGCTCCAGCTCCAGCTCCAGCTCCAGCTCCAGCTCCAGCTCCAGCTCCAGCTCCAGCTCCAGCTCCAGCTCCAGCTCCAGCTCCAGCTCCAGCTCCAGCTCCAGCTCCAGCTCCAGCTCCAGCTCCAGCTCCAGCTCCAGCTCCAGCTCCAGCTCCAGCTCCAGCTCCAGCTCCAGCTCCAGCTCCAGCTCAGCCAGCTCCAGCTCCAGCTCCAGCTCCAGCTCCAGCTCCAGCTCCAGCTCCAGCTCCAGCTCCAGCTCCAGCTCCAGCTCCAGCTCCAGCTCCAGCTCCAGCTCCAGCTCCAGCTCCAGCTCCAGCTCCAGCTCCAGCTCCAGCTCCAGCTCCAGCTCCAGCTCCAGCTCCAGCTCCAGCTCCAGCTCCAGCTCCAGCTCCA
Source organism: Ichneumon xanthorius (assembly GCA_917499995.1). Classification (NCBI taxonomy): domain Eukaryota; kingdom Metazoa; phylum Arthropoda; class Insecta; order Hymenoptera; family Ichneumonidae; genus Ichneumon; species Ichneumon xanthorius. Next base: position 49,182 of record CAKJTD010000014.1, read on the forward strand.
GCTCCAGCTCCAGCTCCAGCTCCAGCTCCAGCTCCAGCTCCAGCTCCAGCTCCAGCTCCAGCTCCAGCTCCAGCTCCAGCTCCAGCTCCAGCTCCAGCTCCAGCTCCAGCTCCAGCTCCAGCTCCAGCTCCAGCTCCAGCTCCAGCTCCAGCTCCAGCTCCAGCTCCAGCTCCAGCTCCAGCTCCAGCTCCAGCTCCAGCTCCAGCTCCAGCTCCAGCTCCAGCTCCAGCTCCAGCTCCAGCTCCAGCTCCAGCTCCAGCTCCAGCTCCAGCTCCAGCTCCAGCTCAGCTCCAGCTCCAGCTCCAGCTCCAGCTCCAGCTCCCAGCTCCAGCTCCAGCTCCAGCTCCAGCTCCAGCTCCAGCTCCAGCTCCACTCCAGCTCAGCTCCAGCTCCAGCTCCAGCTCCAGCTCCAGCTCCAGCTCCAGCTCCAGCTCCAGCTCCAGCTCCAGCTCCAGCTCCAGCTCCAGCTCCAGCTCCAGCTCCAGCTCCAGCTCCAGCTCCAGCTCCGCTCCAGCTCCAGCTCCAGCTCCAGCTCCAGCTCCAGCTCCAGCTCCAGCTCCAGCTCCAGCTCCAGCTCCAGCTCCAGCTCCAGCTCCAGCTCCAGCTCCAGCTCCAGCTCCAGCTCCAGCTCCATCTCCAGCTCCAGCTCCAGCTCCAGCTCCAGCTCCAGCTCCAGCTCCAGCTCCAGCTCCAGCTCCAGCTCCCAGCTCCAGCTCCAGCTCCAGCTCCAGCTCCAGCTCCAGCTCCAGCTCCAGCTCCAGCTCCAGCTCCACCCGCTCCAGCTCCAGCTCCAGCTCCAGCTCCAGCTCCAGCTCCAGCTCCAGCTCCAGCTCCAGCTCCAGCTCCAGCTCTCCAGCTCCAGCTCCAGCTCCAGCTCCAGCTCCAGCTCCAGCTCCAGCTCCAGCTCAGCTCCAGCTCCAGCTCCAGCTCCAGCTCCAGCTCCAGCTCCAGCTCCAGCTCCAGCTCCAGCTCCAGCTCCAGCTCCAGCTCCAGCTCCAGCTCCAGCTCCAGCTCCAGCTCCAGCTCCAGCTCCAGCTCCAGCTCCAGCTCCAGCTCCAGCTCCAGCTCCAGCTCCAGCTCCAGCCTCAGCTCCAGCTCCAGCTCCAGCTCCAGCTCCAGCTCCAGCTCCACTCCAGCTCCAGCTCCAGCTCCAGCTCCAGCTCCAGCTCCAGCTCCAGCTCCAGCTCCAGCTCCAGCTCCAGCTCCAGCTCCAGCTCCAGCTCCAGCTCCAGCTCCAGCTCCAGCCCAGCTCTCCAGCTCCAGCCCAGCTCCAGCTCCAGCTCCAGCTCCAGCTCCAGCTCCAGCTCCAGCTCCAGCTCCAGCTCCAGCTCCCAGCTCCAGCTCCAGCTCCAGCTCCAGCTCCAGCTCCAGCTCCAGCTCCAGCTCCAGCTCCAGCTCCAGCTCCAGCTCCAGCTCCAGCTCCAGCTCCAGCTCCAGCTCCAGCTCCAGCTCCAGCTCCCAGCTCCAGCTCCAGCTCCAGCTCCAGCTCCAGCTCCAGCTCCAGCTCCAGCTCCAGCTCCAGCTCCAGCTCCAGCTCCAGCTCCAGCTCCAGCTCCAGCTCCAGCTCCAGCTCCAGCTCCAGCTCCAGCTCCAGCTCCAGCTCCAGCTCCAGCTCCAGCTCCAGCTCCAGCTCCAGCTCCAGCTCCAGCTCCAGCTCCAGCTCCAGCTCCAGCTCCAGCTCCAGCTCCAGCTCCAGCTCCAGCTCCAGCTCCAGCTCCAGCTCCAGCTCCAGCTCCAGCTCCAGCTCCAGCTCCAGCTCCAGCTCCAGCTCCAGCTCCAGCTCCAGCTCCAGCTCCAGCTCCAGCTCCAGCTCCAGCTCCAGCTCCAGCTCCAGCTCCAGCTCCAGCTCCAGCTCCAGCTCCAGCTCCAGCTCCAGCTCCAGCTCCAGCTCCAGCTCCAGCTCCAGCTCCAGCTCCAGCTCCAGCTCCAGCTCCAGCTCAGCTCAGCTCCAGCTCCAGCTCCAGCTCCAGCTCCAGCTCCAGCTCCAGCTCCAGCTCCAGCTCCAGCTCCAGCTCCAGCTCCAGCTCCAGCTCCAGCTCCAGCTCCAGCTCCAGCTCCAGCTCCAGCTCCAGCTCCAGCTCCAGCTCCAGCTCCAGCTCCAGCTCCAGCTCCAGCTCCAGCTCCAGCTCCAGCTCCAGCTCCAGCTCCAGCTCCAGCTCCAGCTCCAGCTCCAGCTCCAGCTCCAGCTCCAGCTCCAGCTCCAGCTCCAGCTCCAGCTCCAGCTCCAGCTCCAGCTCCAGCTCCAGCTCCAGCTCCAGCTCCAGCTCCAGCTCCAGCTCCAGCTCCAGCTCCAGCTCCAGCTCCAGCTCCAGCTCCAGCTCCAGCTCAGCTCCAGCTCCAGCTCCAGCTCCAGCTCCAGCTCCAGCTCCAGCTCCAGCTCCAGCTCCAGCTCCAGCTCCAGCTCCAGCTCCAGCTCCAGCTCCAGCTCCAGCTCCAGCTCCAGCTCCAGCTCCAGCTCCAGCTCCAGCTCCAGCTCCAGCTCCAGCTCCAGCTCCAGCTCCAGCTCCAGCTCCAGCTCCGCCCAGCTCCAGCTCCAGCTCCAGCTCCAGCTCCAGCTCCAGCTCCAGCTCCAGCTCCAG
>CAKJTD010000015.1:0-33765 GCA_917499995.1 Ichneumon xanthorius
CCTTGCAACATTTTCGACGACGATGCTATTTTTTTACAATTTTTTTGTTAATGCAATCGGTTGGTAAATATGCCACTTGAAAACAATGGCGTAGCTTTTAATGAGATATCTCGACATTTTTTTTTCCAAAAAAGTGCCGTTTCGCAAAATGTAACATAGCATTAGCCTATGGCTGAAAATTATGCATTTTTTATTTAAGAAAAGTCGCGCGTAGACCCGGTGGATCGCGGTCAAACACGCGTGACTCCCGTCTTTTCGCCCTAGCGGTCGCGCGCGGCATTCAGCAGTGAAAGAGGAATAAGAAATTCGGTCTCCGAATCGTCTTCCTTGGCCAAGGATCGAGATATTTTTTTTTTTTTTTTTTTCTAAAGCGGAGAACAAACCGAGTCGGCTGTCGATCACTCGCTGCTGCTGCTCATCGTTCGACAGCGGTGGGTAAAATCTTAAATATGGATCCCCGACGAAAACCCGACCCAAAAAAGGAGCTACCCAACCGTAAAAAACAAGCTAAAAAAAACCTGACCCAAAAAAAGAGCTACCCAACCGTAAAAAACAAGCTCAAAAAAACCCGACCCAAAAAAAGGAGCTACCCAACCGTAAAAAACCAGCTCAAAAAAACCTGCCCCAAAAAAGGAGCTACCCAACCGTAAAAAACAAGCTCAAAAAAACCTGACCCAAAAAAGGAGCTACCCAACCGTAAAAAACAAGCTCAAAAAAAACCTGACCCAAAAAAAGAGCTACCCAACCGTAAAAAACAAGCTCAAAAAAATCCGACCCAAAAAAGGAGCTACCCAACCGTAAAAAACCAGCTCAAAAAAACCTGCCCCAAAAAAGGAGATACCCAACCGTAAAAAACAAGCTAAAAAAAACCTGACCCAAAAAAGGAGCTGACCAACCGTAAAAAACAAGCTGAAAAAAAACCTGACCCAAAGAAAGAGCTACCCAACCGTAAAAAACAAGCTGAAAAAAAACCTAACCCAAAAAAAGAGCTACCCAAACCCAAAAGATAAGCTTGACAACGCGTACCTGACCAGAAACCACAGAGCCAACGAAACCAACCAAGAGACCAACGAGAGCTCGAATCAAAGAAAGCCAAAAAACCACCACCACCACCACCACCACCACCACCACGGACTCGCCCTCCGATATTTTCCGATGCCGTGTCGCCAAAAAATTTGAGATATTCTGCCCCCAGGGTGTAGTCGAAAAAAGTCCGTATACTCTTTCGTGTGGGCTGTAGTCAACAAAAAATAATACATTCTCCGCTGTAGTTGAAACAGAGAGGTTGAGATATCGAGTTAAAAATATATGTATATTCCGAGTTAAAATTAAATTAAAAAATTAAAATTCCGAGAATATCGAGTTAAAAACATATATATATATGTATATTTTAAAAATCCAACGACCAAAGAAAAATCATGTGCCTCGCGAGAGGCAAACGCGCGAGATACGAATCGCAGAGACACTCTTTGCAAAAAAAGCTCGAGATTCGGACTGAATTTCCGGACACCTTTTACGGGTCTCATCTTCTCTTTTGGGTCTGGTTTCAGAAGCGCCTCTTTTCTGCGGGGGTCGCTCTTTTTTTGGGTCGGGTTTTTTAGCGCTTCTTTTCTGCGGGGGTCGCTCTTTTTTTGGATCGGGTTTTTTAGCCCTTCTTTTCTGCAGGGGTCGCTCTTTTTTTGCGTCGGATTTTTATTTTTTTTTTAAGGCCTACGTTTCTTGGGTATCGCGGCGTTTCCGAGTCGATTTTCAACTCGTACTTTTTTTTGGCTATATTTCCCGCTACGGATAAACAATCACCTATTCTCCGCTGTAATTACCATGTGCGACCTCTCGACTATTTCCCTGTAAAAAAATAATCAACAAATTCTCAGCCACGGTCGAAAAGATGCGGATGGGGATACCAATCTTTGGGTTTCGAAATAAGAATCTACCCTGTTTTTGGGTCGGGTTTTTTAGAGCTCAATTCTTTGGCCGGTGGGGGGGGGGGGGGGGTAAAGGTTTGCAAGTTTATTTTCAATTGATTTTATATTAAAATAATATGTCACCCGCCGTAGTAAAATAATAGTCTACGAATTCACCGCTATAGTAAAGTACCAATCTACGAATTCTCCGCTGTATAAAAAAAAAAAAAAAAAAAAAAAAACAGGTCGCGCTGACATTCCTATAGCGAAGATGGTGCAATTTTTCCTTTTTTGTGTTTTCTAAAGCGGGAAAGAAATCGAGTCGTCCGAACGTGTTTACTCGCGAAACGGTCGATCGTTCCGATGGTAGAGTCGCTTTCAACATTTACTCGTTCGCCGCGTCGTATCTTGGTCATGACGTACATGTACGTTGGTACATGTACGAGGACTCGCGAAGGGGGCCAAAGGTCTCGCGCGAAAGAAAAGTCACAGTGTCCCTATGGATAGATTTTGGGTCATTTAAAGGCTTTTCTTCGGGGGTCGCTCCTTTTTTGGGGCGGGTTTTTAGAGATGGTTTTTTTGCCGTTTGCTCTTTTTTTGGGTCGGGTTTTTTAGAGATGGTTTTTTTTGCCGGTAGCTCTTTTTTTGGGTCGGGTTTTTTAGAAAAGGGGGGCCAAAGGTCTCGCGCGAAAGAAAAGTCACAGTGTCCCTATGGATAGATTTTGGGTCATTTAAAGGCTTTTCTTCGGGGGTCGCTCCTTTTTTGGGTCGGGTTTTTTAGAGATGGTTTTTTTGCCGTTTGCTCTTTTTTTGGGTCTGGTTTTTTAGAGATGGTTTTTCTGCAGAAAAATGTTGTGCCAAACTTGCGACGATGTCCTTGTCTGGCGGAGGAGGGATAAGATCCCGTGCACTTCCAAAGATGCGTGTCGCGTACTCGACTCGGGTTGCCTTGTTCTCTATGTCGAATATCCCGAATTCTAGATTTCGTCTAACTTTCTTTTGTACTTCGCGGCTCCAAAATCTTTCCTGGAAGGTTCTCTCTATGTCCTCCAGAGAGTGTGCTTGCTCCTCCACCAAGAGCCACCATTCTTTGGCCCCTCTTTCTAGGCATTGTCCTAACAGGTATTTTAATTCGGCCATATGTGGCTGCATGACCTCGCAATACTGCCGGAATTCCCGAATGAACTTCATTGGTCTCGTCTTGCCGGACCCGTCAAATGATGGAGGTTTGAGTTTGATGTGTAGGTCATTATTCGTCCGGGATCTCCCTCGCATCGCTCTTTCCTCATTTCCAGACTCGTCGTCGTCGTGGTCCCATCCTTGGTCCCTTTTTTGGTAGTTGATCCTGGTGCTCTCAGTATTTGGCCTGTTTTCAATTTTATTCGCGAGTGCTAAGAACCTTTGTTCCAGATCCTTGTGGTCCAATCGTTGTTGAGCATTATTTACTTCTATGATGCTCATGCGCTCCTGATTGTCTATGATACTCTTACCGACTTCCTTCATTTTTTCCTGAAGTGGCCCCGTGATTCGATGTACCTCTGTGGCCACTTGGGTCTGCAATACTTTCATTTTGTCGATGATTCTTACAAGGAACGTCAGTTTGGTGTCCCCCTCCGATTTTAATGAAACTCACGTATGTTGTAGAGCATCGAAAAGTAAGACACGTATTTTTTTTTATCGGCGGAAAAACATTTCTAAGGGGTGAAATCGCCCTTCGAAGTTAGGCATGTCGAGGGGTGATTATGCAGTTTCACCCAGAAGGCGTCACCCGATTTTAATGAAACAAACATCAAAATACTCCTCATTGAAGACAATGAAAATTCCACGTGAAGTTGAAGAAAAAAATTCATTTGCCGGGGTGAACCACCCCGATTCTTCAATTTTCCACCCTACACAAAAAACTGTGCAACCAAATTGAACGGAACATGTACCATTTGGAAGGGCAAATGAAAATGAAGTTGACGTGTTTTTGCACATTCGCAGGGAAAAGAGTTTAGGGGGGTAAACTACCCCTTATCCATTAGTACGTATATTTATGCATACATTTTCGTTTCTCGTTATTTCAATCTTAAAGAGTTGCTGGCGTTCACTCTTTGTGCTGATTTTGTGCTTATGAATAATTTACCGTCATGTTTATTATGTCAATATGATAAAAATACTTTCGACGCAATAAGAGGTGTTTTCTACATAGGCGGCTATCTGGAGCAGCGTATTATCTGCTGATATCGCAGCTGGTTGAACAACAAGTCTTTCGAATATAATAACCGCGATACATACAGCGATCCTCAGTTGCTCATTTGAACTCGGAGTGTCAGTGCGTCAGTCATAATTTTTGATAAAAAAGTCAATTCACCATGAAAGTGAATACAATCAACGTCATTAAACTTCTCTTGGCTACATTTGAAGCCATGAATATTCCCGAAACTCCGATTAACAATGCAGAAATCGAGGTAAAAGAGAATTTCGAAAAAGTTCTGATCGACTGCATAGACGATTATAACGGAGTTGAAATTATCGAGGAACAATCGCTAGATTTTCATGAGCCTTTCAAGCAAAATGATATCAACGCTATCGAAGACACTCTTTGGCAACATGATGAAGGTCCAGTGTATTCTGATACTTGTTCTGAAGACGAAGAAGACTTAAGCAACGATTATAAACGGAACGCAGTCGAATACTGGAGATCCGGTAAAAAGAAAAATTACAGTGTCGATGTCGTCAACCAGAAATTCAAAAAAGTCAAATCTATACGACTGTTGTACCCCGGGTCAACGCCCGATTATTTGAGGAATGCGCTTGCTCAATAATCGCGGTATGCAACGAGCGCGCGACGCATCGTTGCGAAATACGGAAGTATCGACGAAACAATATTTCAGAAGTTAGCCGAATAATTATTTAGTCGAGTCAGCTATTGGGAAACAGGGAACCGGACAGGCAATCCAGAAACAGTAATTGTTTAAACAATTACGAAACAGCTGACACTGTCAAAATTAAGCTGACATGCCTGCTCTCACCCCTATATAAAGGACCACGAGCAGGCACTCGACAGTCCGATTTTAATCTGAACAACGTTACGGTCAGTTAGTTATACCGTAAAACATATACTCTCTTCGGAAGGAAGATAAGCGTACAGAGTGTACTACACAACTATTGGTAAATAATCTTGAATAAACTATTTTAATTAATATTGATATAATAAATCGTGCTTTTATAATTCACTTGGGTTTCAACCCTTTACTGGATAAATCCCAAAACCCTTGAGCTAGCGGCTCCCGCAGTACTCAGAGTAGCTAACTGAGTCTCTGCGGATATAACATTGGTGGCAGCGGTGGGATACGAACATGAAGACTCCACGGCCGAGCGACTCACAGCAATGGACCAAACAATGAGGGACTTCGTTATGGAGGGCCGAAATGGGGGGCGAGGGGATGCTTCCCCCCCAAAACATTCGCTCCCTCGGCACCAAAGCAGGGTGACAATGGCGGATGAGGATGGACCGGAGTACTTAGACCTCGGTTCCGCCCTTCGAAACATTAAAACATTCGATGGGAACGATCCAACGAAACTTGACGGCTTCATGTTATCTTGCGAGGCCGTATGGGGCATGGTAAGGCCCAGACAACGGTCTACTCTACTCTCACTGATTCGGAGCAGCAAATTGGAAGATCGTGCGACGCGGGAAATGCGCCACAAGACGATCGTAACATTAGACGATCTACGCACCGAGCTGGAAGCATTGTACGGGAAACGCGAGTCACTGCAATACCAATTTTGCACGCTACGTCAAGACGCAAAGGAAAACGTCTCGGCGTATGCTACACGGGTAGAGACACTCACAGTAGAGGTCATCGAAAAACTGTGCGAAGGAGCCGATCAACGTGGTGCCCGTGCCATAGGCGAAGCGATCCGGAAAAGCGCACAGATGAATTTCGAAAACGGGCTAAAAAAGGAAATTCAGACCATCGTTCGTTCCCGTAATTATCAAGGGCTACACGACTCTGTCGTGGGGGCCATTGAGGTCGAAAAAATGACCTTAGGGCGGCTAGGAGGGGCACGTCCTAATGGGGGCGGTAACGGCGGTGGCAACTCTCGACAGTCGCAAGGCGCGGCAGGGGAGAAAAAGGGCGCCTGCTACACCTGCGGGAAAGCAGGGCATCTGGCAAAAAATTGCCGATCAGGTAGGCAAAGCCTCCCGGCGCCGGCTCAGAAGGAGGTGAACGTCGCGAGCGTTACGTGTAATTATTGTAAAAAAACCGGTCACTTATGGAAAGATTGCCGGTCACGTAAGCAAGCGGAAAATAAGAAAAATAAAAATAATAACAATAATAAAAAATCCGCCGAGCCGAAAAAGGAACAAAACAACGGACAGTCACCGCAGGAAGGAACCGTAGGGGCATTCCGGGTCGACACGGTCACCGCCACGAAACGGCCCTTAAGGGGGGCCAATATCTACACAATCGAGGCGAAATCATCCTCGCCGGGACGGACCACGATTACAGAGTTGCTGACAGTGGCATCGTTCCGAGGGAAAAATCATCGGGCACCAAACGAACCCCTCAAGGAGGTCAGCGTCTATGCGGCAGAATCGCCGGGACCTCATGCGTCGGCCAGCGACTTCCATATTAAATCGCCGTCTAGTATCGAGGGTATACTGACCCTGAAGGCCGACACCGGGGCTCAAGTGAGCCTAATACACGAAGACGTGTTACAAAACGACACGCCCGCCGAAAAAACGGCGGTCGCACTGACAGGGCTCGGAGGTGGCTCATTAAATGCTTACTACGCCGCCCTTGTCGAGCTCGAAACACCGAACGGATCCGTGAAACATTGGTTTCACGTAATACCTCGAAATCTCCAGATACATACGCACGGTCTCCTCGGTATGGACTTTATCAGAGAAAAACAGGTCGACATACTCAGAGGAGAAACTATAAGGATCAAAGGGCACTGCATGCCTCTCGTGGACGGAAGTTTGAGCATAACTTTGCCGCCACGGAGTGAGAGTATTGCATACGTATCCACGCTAAGCGCCGACGAAGGAATCGTCGAGCGACGTAATGTTTCCGAGGGCATTATACTCGGAGCATGTGTGACCTCGCCGCAAGGCCACAGCTGTGTAGTAAGCCTTGTAAACACAACGGCGGAATACGTCCGCGTCGAACGACCCGCCGTGACACTCGAGCCACTGGCCTCAGCAGAGGAATTACCCGGTGCGGCCGCCGCCACGACTCGCGGAATCTGCACCGTCAGCACGGGGGCGAGCGGCACGCGACTCGAGAAACTACGAAAAGAAATAGATACCTCACACCTTAACCAGGAGGAAGCGAGCTCGTTAACGGAAATATGCGACGAGTTCGCGGATATATTTCATCTCGAAGGGGACCAGCTGCCCTGCACCAACATGGTGGAACACAGCATCCCCCTCGAGCCCGGGGCACGACCCATAAAAGTACATCCTTACCGCTTACCGGAAGCGCACAAAAAGGAAGTACAGGAACAAATGAAAGGGATGTTAAAGGACGGCATTATCCAACCAAGTCGAAGTCAATGGAATGCGCCGTTGCTGGTCGTAGCGAAAAAACCTGACGCGGCAGGAAAAATAAAAATGCGCGTAGTCGTGGACTTTCGCAAACTAAACGAAGTAACCATCGGGGATTCGTACCCGCTACCGCAGATCACGGAAATATTAGACCAGCTGGGTCGAGCACATTATTTTACGACGCTCGACCTTGCCTCAGGATTCCATCAAATTCCGATGGCGGAAGAGGACAGGGAAAAAACGGCATTCTCCACACCTCAAGGGCATTTCGAATACACGCGTATGCCCTTCGGCTTAAAAAATGCTCCACCGACCTTCCAACGGTTAATGAGCACCGTACTCGCAGGGCTCGAAGGGCTCAAATGCTATGTGTATCTCGACGACATAGTAATATTCGGAGCCAGCCTGGCGGAGCACAACGAACGGCTTCGCGAGGTATTTGGACGCTTAAGAGAAGCGAAATTGGCCCTTCAACCGGCAAAGTGCCGATTTCTACGACTGGAAACTCGCTATCTCGGTCACATAATTTCGAGCGAAGGAGTACGCCCGGATCCAGCTCTAGTGACCTCCGTACGGAATTTTCCGACTCCCCGAGATGCCAAGGGCGTGCAGTCCTTCCTAGGACTAGCAGGATACTACCGTAAATTTATCCAAGACTTCTCGAAGGTCGCCAAGCCCCTAACGGAACTAACGAAAAAAGATATTAAATTCGAATGGATGGCGAAGCACGAACAGGCCATGGAGGACCTGAAACGCGCATTAACGACCGCTCCCGTGCTCCAATATCCGGACTTCGAGAAGCCCTTCGTGGTTACCACCGACGCCTCGGACAAGGCCATCGAGGCCATATTATCGCAAGGGCCAATAGGCGAAGATCTACCAATCTGCTACGCCAGCCGAACGCTAAATAAAGCCGAGCAAAATTACACGACCACGGAAAAAGAACTCCTGGCAATCGTATGGGGAATTGCACAATTTCGCCCATACGTATACGGCACTCGGTTCACCGTAGTAACCGATCATAAACCACTAACGTGGCTATTCAGTGTCAAAGACCCGGGGTCGAGACTCATGCGCTGGAAAATAAAATTATCGGAGCATGAGTTCAACGTGCAGTATAAGGCGGGTAAGCAAAATACCAACGCGGATGCACTCAGCCGCATATGTGTGGTAACCCGGTCACACGCACACAAGGAGACCGAGCAAGTATGCAGCGACACGGACCGCGACGGCGAGACTCGCCCGCACGAAGAAACGGTCAGCCAGGAGTACGAGTCCGCGGACGGTCAGCCCGACGCGCCGCGCGAAAAGGAATACGAAGAAAACGGGTAAGACAGCGACTGTCCCAGCGAGGAGGAAAAAATCAAGATACTCCACGAGCATCACGATGCGCCCCTCGGGGGGCATCAGGGAGTCACGCGAATGCTTGCAAGAATAAAATTAAGATACTCCTGGCCCGGAATGCGAAAAGATATAGAAGCATATGTGGGCCGCTGCGACAAGTGCCAGCGCAATAAAATTCGGCCGGCGACAAAGGCGCCGTTAGTCATCACCGACACGCCTACTCGGGCCTTCCAAAAATGCGCCATGGACATTGTAGGCCCACTACCGGAAACAGAAGCGAGAAATAAATATATTCTCACGTTCCAGGACTCGCTTACGAAATACAGCGTAGCCATACCGCTGGAAAATCAGCAAGCAAACGAGGTTGCGAAAGCGTTCGCAAAAGAAATAATCTGTCGGTACGGGACACCAGAAACCATCCTTACCGACCAAGGCACGAATTTTCTGAGCGCGATCTTTAAGGGGGTATGCAAATTACTACGCATAGAAAAAATACAAACCACAGCATACCACCCCGAGTCGAATGGGGCGCTCGAACGCTCGCACAGGACGCTCGCCGAATACCTTAAGGGGTATATAGATGAAGATCAGGGGAATTGGGACGAATGGCTACCCTACGCCATGTTTACATATAACACGACGCCCCACACGGCGACTGGATTTACGCCGCACTGCCTGATCTACGGCGACAACGCAGAGCTACCAACGTCCTTGAAAAGGGAACCCAGGCCCACGTACGCATACGACGATTACGTGCAAGAATTACGAGAACGGCTACGCGCGGCCTGGTCTACCGCGCACGATAACCTAAAAGCAGCAAAGGAAAAAGCCAAAGAACAGTACGACCGAAAGGCGAAAGAAATCAAGTTCAAGGTCGGAGACCGCGTATTATTACACGACGAAACGGTGCGCCGAGGACGCTCAGCAAAGCTAACGCCGAAATGGATCGGACCCTATCCCATCGAGGAGATACACCCGCCGTGCAATTACACCCTCCGCCAAGGACGGCGGACGGTAAAAGTACATGTAGACCGCCTAAGAAATTACGTGGACGAATAGAAAAAAAAAAAAAAATCCACCAGACGGTCACCGGTTTCCGACAAGGCTTCGCAATAGGAAATGCAATAAAGATAGAAAAATAAATAAATAAAAATTCCAGGTTACTGGTGGTAAGCGCGCAGGCCGCGGCCCATCTCCCGGACCGGCCATACACAATACAACAATTCGAAAACGCCCCAGGGCTATATTTCGAAAAGGTCGGAACACTATATCCATACACCGACGTCTGGACACTGGCCATACGCATGAATTTAAAAAACATGGCCTTCATGGAGCTACGGATAAAAGCCCAGCTTGACGATGTTCGGACGAAGTGTGAAAAATTCGGGAGCCCGGACGGACATTGCGCCGAGATGCTGGAACACCTCGTACGACTCTCTGGAAAAATAGAGGAAAATGTGGGGGTTGTGCAGGAACAGCTGGTCCCCTCCGAGATGAAATATATCCGCGAACTCGTCACATATTTCCGTTAACGAGCTCGCTTCCTCCTGGTTAAGGTGTGAGGTATCTATTTCTTTTCGTAGTTTCTCGAGTCGCGTGCCGCTCGACCTCCGGGCTACCTTCCGGGCTATACGCCGCCTCCCAGCAGCACAACGACACGCGTTTCCTCTGGAACAAACCAAGGAGAAAAATTACGTAAACCGGCAACCAACTTCGCCAAAGCAAACATAGTAGATAAAAAGAAAAAAATACGTAGACCTACCTTAATTGGTGGACTCATGGTGGCTTATCGGCGAGCCGAAATCGTTGCTGGTCGAATTAAAAATGAATAATCAAATCACGGAACACCCGGTTAATATAGACACGAAAACCCGCGATCAGCACCTCATCGGACATTACCCCGCGACCGTCAGCAACTTCGGTGGAGCAGCACGCCGCACTGGCCGCGCGATCAGCCAACCAAAAAACCTAAATTTTTCCAAAAAAAAAAAAAAAAAAAAAAAAGAGACACGGGATACATTCGAAAATCTCGCCGGATGCGAGCAAAAGAAATTGTAAATTTCTTTTCCCCGTAGGGGGGAGGGATGTTGTACCCCGGGTCAACGCCCGATTATTTGAGGAATGCGCTTGCTCAATAATCGCGGTATGCAACGAGCGCGCGACGCATCGTTGCGAAATACGGAAGTATCGACGAAACAATATTTCAGAAGTTAGCCGAATAATTATTTAGTCGAGTCAGCTATTGGGAAACAGGGAACCGGACAGGCAATCCAGAAACAGTAATTGTTTAAACAATTACGAAACAGCTGACACTGTCAAAATTAAGCTGACATGCCTGCTCTCACCCCTATATAAAGGACCACGAGCAGGCACTCGACAGTCCGATTTTAATCTGAACAACGTTACGGTCAGTTAGTTATACCGTAAAACATATACTCTCTTCGGAAGGAAGATAAGCGTACAGAGTGTACTACACAGCTATTGGTAAATAATCTTGAATAAACTATTGTAATTAATATTGATATAATAAATCGTGCTTTTATAATTCACTTGGGTTTCAACCCTTTACTGGATAAATCCCAAAACCCTTGAGCTAGCGGCTCCCGCAGTACTCAGAGTAGCTAACTGAGTCTCTGCGGATATAACACGACAATTAAGACGCTGGACCAATCAAATAAACAAAGGTGGGACCTACAAAGAGAAATTAGCTCGAATCTCTGAATATACTTTGAAAAACATGCAAGCCGCTGTCGATGCTGGTTTCATTGTTCATGATATCGACCTTCAAAAGTGGGCTCTACAAGCTAAAAAAGAGATAGGTCACGAAGACATTCGTTTTAAAGCTTCTCGTGATTGGCTTTGGAAGTTCAAGAAATCACATCGTATTGTGTCAAGGAAAATTAATAAATTCGTAACACGAAAAACTATAGAAGACGAACACGTTTTAAGGATTAATGCAGAAAACTTTGTGAATGAAATTAAACCATATATTCAAAAATATGGAGTGGAAAACATATATAATTCAGATCAGAGCGGCTTTCAACTGGAAATCCACTCTGGCAGGACTCTGACGATTGAAGGAACTAAACAAGTGGAATGTGTAGTACAATCCGTATCTTCTACAACTCATAGCTACACGATCCAGCCAACCATAAATGCAGATGGAAAATTACTTTCACCCCTTTTTATCGTTCTAAAAGAGGGAAAGGGTGAGTTCGGACCAATCGTGGAAAAAAATTTATTCAGGCCAGAAAACGTATTTTTAACAGCATCGAAATCCGGGAAAATTACTTCAGGTATGAACAAAAATGATAGCCAGAAAATATTGAACATAGGTTCATTTATACTATATCGATAACCAATATCTTCCTATGTACAGAGCACTTCAAAGTTTGGTTGAAAAAAGTATTCTTCCCCAACACCGGCCGTGACAGCGTATTGTTGATAGACTCATGGAGTGGACACTGCCCAGAAGTTGTTCGAAAAGCAACGCCTCGGGGTAAAAAAATTATCACAAAGATAATACCTATAGGCACAACAGGGAAAATCCAACCCCTCGACGTTTTTGGTTTCCGAATATGGAAATATTTTGTACGACATTTTTCCGACAGTGTATTATTACTTAATTTTGATATTAATTTACACTTGAGAAACAATATAATCAAACTGCAATCGCTCGCACACAATCAACTTTCATCACCCAGATATATAAATCTTTTCAAATATGCATGGTTCAAAAGTAATTATATAACCGATAAGCCAGACAAGTTCGACAATCCAGTGAGTTTTGGTTTCGGTCAATCGTCTCAAGCACACTGTGAAGTACCAGGTTGTAATAATGTGGCCATCATCAGATGCTCATGGCGCAAGAAATCTTTGTGCTTGCAACATTTTTTTGAAGAGTATTATTTCTGTACGACTTACGAACCATGATTGCTGCAAATTACGACAGTAATGCGCACGTCAACGAATTGTAAAAGGAATTATAAATTATATTATATACGGTGGTGTATGTGTATGTAAGATATGAGCGAGGCGGTAAGAATGTATGTGAGAGAATGGAGAGTGGGGAGAGCGATAACACGAGACGTGAAAAGGATAATAGTGGAATAAACGCGCTTGCCCAGACCCGGTGTTTGTTATTTATTACCTATGTCCGCAGCTTATTCCCGCTGTTCCGGAATACAGGGCATATACAACAACTCAACCCCAGCAATATTCCCAGTATTCTGTATTTTAGCAAGCTATTTTTTATCAGTAAATAACGCGAAATTCGTGAATGGGCCATTCTAGGTGACCTAGGGGGTGACCGGTCGTCAGACCGGTCACCCCCTTAATAATAAATAAAACATCATGCGAAGCGCCCGACATTGACTTCGGCTAACAGGAATATTTTGAATTGATTCGGACATTTAAATAACGAGAAACGAGAATGTATGCATAAATATACGTATTAATGGATAAGGTGTAGTTTACCCCTTTAAACTCTTTTCCCTGCAAATGTGCAAAAACACGTCAACTTCATTTTCACTTGCCCTTCCAAATGGTACATGTTCCGTTCAATTTGGTTGCATAATTTTTTGTGCAGGGTGGAAAATTGAAGAATCAGGGGGTGGTTCACCCCTGCAAATGAATTTTTTTTCTTCAACTTCACGTGGAATTTTCATTGTCTTCAATGAGGAGTATTTTGATGTTTGTTTCATTAAAATCGGGTGACGCCTTCTGGGTGAAACTGCATAATCACCCCTCGACATGCCTAACTTCGAAGGGCAATTTCACCCCTTAGAAATGTTTTTCCGCTGATAAAAAAAGATACGTGTCTTTTACTTTTCGATGCTCTACAACATACGTGAGTTTCATTAAAATCGGAGGGGGACACCAAACTGACGTTCCTTGTTAGTTCTACGACTTCTAGTCGTCGGTCGACTGCTTCGATCATAGCTTTGTCTCGCTGTTCTATTAATCTCACGGTTTCTGCCCGTCGTTCTTTTGCCTCTTGATTGAGGTTGATTATTGCTCCCGCGAGGCCGTCTAGGCGAATCCCTAGATCCCGAATTGCTTCTAATAATACCTCCTCTGTTGGCGTTGGTTTCAGGTTTTTCTCAACCAAACGTCTCTGTTTGTTTTGGAGTGCCAGCGGATTGCTGGTCTCCCCGAATTTGCCATGCTCCTGGTCCAATACCACCTGTGTTGCCTTATGCGGCAGGGTTATATCTTCTGCGTTAATGCCCACTCCTGAATCAAACAGGGTCTGTACCTCCTCACTCATGGATTGGTCCTTGGTTTCCTTGTCTTCTTTTTTGTCTTGGGGTTCATCCCCTTTGTTATTTTTGCTATCGTTGCTATCCGCCATTTTATTTTTGTTTTAGTTGCGTTAAGCGCGTGAATTTACTTTACCAAAAACAAAAAAAAGATCTTCCAACCGATGCCTTCGCTCGTCCCTGTTCGGGCGCCAGTTGTAACGTTCCACCTTTAGGCCTAGCTTATGGGCAAGGGGACTTGTGGACGTTAGGGTTCGGGACGAGCGAGAAATTATTTGCAGGCGATCGGTTGAGATATAAAATAAATTATTTATTGAAAATATTCAGAAACGTGATACAAAAACAAAGTGATGAAATTATTCTTCTTGGCGTCGTTTATAAACGAGGGAGAGACAAAGCGTATCTCCGACCCTTTGAGATTTCTAGTAAAAAAATCAGCAATTTAAATTCCTGTTTCTTAACGTTACAATTTACCTTGTTCCGCTTTGTATTTAAATCTTTATTTCATACTTTTGCATGGTTGTTAGTTTCGATATGATTAAATCGTAGTCGTACTTCTAATCTTCCAAACCTTAAATTCGCACCGTAAGTGCGAACCTCCGGCCGGGACCTCAGCCGAAACTTTCGCTTCCACGAGAGCTGCGCGGTTCGTGATGTCACCACCACCCCACCGGTACTCGCTTCTGGGTCAGTTCCGTCGGGATACCTGACTATCCGTTCTAGCTACGGGGATGAGAAAACTAGGATGGCCGACGTCACCACCGGTTACTCCTAGTCTCTCGAATGGTACACTGTCTATGCTAATGTCACCAAAAGCTGACAGGACCGGTAGGATAGGGGGTTCTGAATTACCTTCTCTTCGTCACCGTCGAGAAATAATAATTGCTTTCTCGGTGCTGTGCACCGCCTTATATACCCGCTGCCGGCGTTGCGCACGGCACGCTCGCTCTCCCTACCGAGCGCGAGTCCCCACTGGCGGGCTCTCCCACCGCGGTGTACTCGCGGCGCGCGCCGCGCGGGCTCGCGTGGGGCGACGCTCTCGAACGTTTTCGAACGTTCGAGAACGATCTACTATCGGTGTATCAAAAAGGGGTCCTTCGGGTGCCCGGTCGCGTCGTTCAGGGCCAGCTCAAACCCGGGGGACGACAGGCACGTCTCAGTATATATTATTTCACTCGCAAAAAAATGAAGCGCGTATCCATTCAGAGTCGCGGGTCGATCGCGCCGGTGTGTGTGTGTGTGTGTGTGGCGTGTGGTGGAGCCTTCGCGGGGAGACGGAGAGATCCCGAAGAGCCGGCGCGCGCAGGCGCACTCGTCTCCTCTGACGCTCGAAACCGCGACACACCTCGCCCGACAGGATGCGATGGCTGACTCTCTTCCCTAGGGGAAAAAACAAAATATTGGCGACAAACAGGAACCGCGAGTCGCGACCGATCGCGTTCGCTTTGCCGCCGATACAGCCCGAGACACGATGTATCTTCGCCTGTCGTGTCTCTTTCTCTCAACAAAGTTGCAACCTTCTCCGCTCTGGTCGAATAATATATATATATATATATTGTAACGAAACAGGACCCTGCCCTGTCGCGTTATTAAAATTCTATAGTTGGCAAAGGCGCTCGCGCACGAGATCCGCCGCGAAAAGCACCGAGACGGGCGAGCGACGAGCAGCAAGCTCCGCCCACCCGAATCTCGACCGCGTATCACCGCGCGAGATAAGGCAAGGTCGCCGTTGCGAGGCTCAAAAATTCAAAAACTTAAGGGATAATTGCCGTTGCACCTACGTCACATATCACGCGAGTAGTGACGTACAACACGGGACTCAGCGACGGTATATAAGCACGCGCGGCCAATAGAACGGCATTCTATACTTATTCTCTACCCAGCACCCACCTTCACTCCTTGCTGTAGCAAACCCCGGACTTCTCCGGCATTTGTGAAGGCTCCGTGAGACAGAGTCACCTACCTGAAAATTATTCACCGTCTTTTCTCTGATAAATTCGAGACAGCTCAACTCGCGGACTTAGAGAATCGGGAGTAGTTTCGGGACTTGGGAATAGCCCATTCCCTGCGATTAGTCTGGCGCCAGCTTAATAGAATATCGGGATAGCTCAACTCGTTATTTATCTATTCTCTATTTATCTATTCTCTATTTATCTATTCTCTATTTATCTATTCTCTATTTATCTATTCTCTATTTATCTATTCTCTATTTATCTATTCTCTATTTATCTATTCTCTATTTATCTATTCTCTATTTATCTATTCTCTATTCTACTCGTATTTCTTGAGGTAGCCCAGCTCACACGTCGCTAAATTCTTGTACAAACTCCAGCGGAAAGAGATAAGGAAAATATTCCCAATTCAAGTCGCGTTATTAAGCGGAAACGAATTTGCGGACTTAACATCGAGGTCCTAGCGTCGAGTACCAAACAACGCACAAAAAAAAAGTAAAGGAATTTTCAAGCACGCTACGTGCAAAACACTGAACGCGCAGCCGACGTTTCACAGCCCGACGTTTCAGAGCCCGTGCACTTCAGCCGCCGATGTGAACGTCGACGAGGGAACAGTGTTCCAGCAAAATTATCAGTCTTGTTCCCGAGCACTTCAGCCGCAAACAAGGATTAATAATTTCGTTGAAATAATAGCATCCTTGGGACAGGACAGCCCCGTTCCCCAAACACCGTGCGAGGGGAACGAATAGTGGAAAATTGGTAGTATAAAAATCAGAAATAATTCTGTTTAGTCGAGGCGAGTCGACCAGATACTCGCAGTAGGCGTATAGGGCTCCCGGGTGACTGCCGAGCACCATACGTGTCTCGGGTACAGTGGCGGATGTCATACAAATAACTCCGGCCATATAAAAATAGACAGGCAATAGAACCAACCACACAGAGCAATAGATATTCGAATTCAGACCACAAAGATTATAATTCAAAATTCCCTATCCACATCCTCTTCCGGAAACTAATGATGAAAATCGCCCGGTCTCCGGACAGTGTTGTGGAATAGTTCTCAAGTTTCCTCCCAAACTCCTAAAATAATTTCTCCGTCACTTGCATTCCGACAGCCCTGAGCACGATCCCGACGTGCAACTCGCTTTTCCGGTCCACAATCGTTA
Organism: Ichneumon xanthorius; assembly: GCA_917499995.1. Taxonomy (NCBI): domain Eukaryota; kingdom Metazoa; phylum Arthropoda; class Insecta; order Hymenoptera; family Ichneumonidae; genus Ichneumon; species Ichneumon xanthorius. The sequence continues at coordinate 17,167 of CAKJTD010000015.1, forward strand.
ACTCATAGCTCGGAATAGGCGAATAAAATTACAATATATTGAAACGTTTCGGAAACTCGAGGTCACGGCGCGGGTTCGAAATTGGCCGTAAAGTGACGTTCGATATACAACTCGAGTTTACCAGACAAAATATAATGATTCTCATAAAAAAAAATTGAAATTTTCATAACGCTTCCTCATAAAAGCTGAAAATTGAAATTTTCATAACGCTTCCTCATAAAAGCTGAAAATTGAAATTTTCATAACACTTCCTCATAAAAGCTGAAAATTGAAATTTTCATAACGCTTCCTCATAAAAGTTGAAATTTGAAAGTTGAAATTTGAAAGTTGAAATTTGAAAGTTGAAATTTGAAAGTTGAAATTTGAAAGTTGAAATTTGAAAGTTGAAATTTGAAAGTTGAAATTTGAAAGTTGAAATTTGAAAGTTGAAATTTGAAAGTTGAAATTTGAAAGTTGAAATTTGAAAGTTGAAATTTGAAAGTTGAAATTTGAAAGTTGAAATTTGAAAGTTGAAATTTGAAAGTTGAAATTTGAAAGTTGAAATTTGAAAGTTGAAATTTGAAAGTTGAAATTTGAAAGTTGAAATTTGAAAGTTGAAATTTGAAAGTTGAAATTTGAAAGTTGAAATTTGAAAGTTGAAATTTGAAAGTTGAAATTTGAAAGTTGAAATTTGAAAGTTGAAATTTGAAAGTTGAAATTTGAAAGTTGAAATTTGAAAGTTGAAATTTGAAAGTTGAAATTTGAAAGTTGAAATTTGAAAGTTGAAATTTGAAAGTTGAAATTTGAAAGTTGAAATTTGAAAGTTGAAATTTGAAAGTTGAAATTTGAAAGTTGAAATTTGAAAGTTGAAATTTGAAAGTTGAAATTTGAAAGTTGAAATTTGAAAGTTGAAATTTGAAAGTTGAAATTTGAAAGTTGAAATTTGAAAGTTGAAATTTGAAAGTTGAAATTTGAAAGTTGAAATTTGAAAGTTGAAATTTGAAAGTTGAAATTTGAAAGTTGAAATTTGAAAGTTGAAATTTGAAAGTTGAAATTTGAAAGTTGAAATTTGAAAGTTGAAATTTGAAAGTTGAAATTTGAAAGTTGAAATTTGAAAGTTGAAATTTGAAAGTTGAAATTTGAAAGTTGAAATTTGAAAGTTGAAATTTGAAAGTTGAAATTTGAAAGTTGAAATTTGAAAGTTGAAATTTGAAAGTTGAAATTTGAAAGTTGAAATTTGAAAGTTGAAATTTGAAAGTTGAAATTTGAAAGTTGAAATTTGAAAGTTGAAATTTGAAAGTTGAAATTTGAAAGTTGAAATTTGAAAGTTGAAATTTGAAAGTTGAAATTTGAAAGTTGAAATTTGAAAGTTGAAATTTGAAAGTTGAAATTTGAAAGTTGAAATTTGAAAGTTGAAATTTGAAAGTTGAAATTTGAAAGTTGAAATTTGAAAGTTGAAATTTGAAAGTTGAAATTTGAAAGTTGAAATTTGAAAGTTGAAATTTGAAAGTTGAAATTTGAAAGTTGAAATTTGAAAGTTGAAATTTGAAAGTTGAAATTTGAAAGTTGAAATTTGAAAGTTGAAATTTGAAAGTTGAAATTTGAAAGTTGAAATTTGAAAGTTGAAATTTGAAAGTTGAAATTTGAAAGTTGAAATTTGAAAGTTGAAATTTGAAAGTTGAAATTTGAAAGTTGAAATTTGAAAGTTGAAATTTGAAAGTTGAAATTTGAAAGTTGAAATTTGAAAGTTGAAATTTGAAAGTTGAAATTTGAAAGTTGAAATTTGAAAGTTGAAATTTGAAAGTTGAAATTTGAAAGTTGAAATTTGAAAGTTGAAATTTGAAAGTTGAAATTTGAAAGTTGAAATTTGAAAGTTGAAATTTGAAAGTTGAAATTTGAAAGTTGAAATTTGAAAGTTGAAATTTGAAAGTTGAAATTTGAAAGTTGAAATTTGAAAGTTGAAATTTGAAAGTTGAAATTTGAAAGTTGAAATTTGAAAGTTGAAATTTGAAAGTTGAAATTTGAAAGTTGAAATTTGAAAGTTGAAATTTGAAAGTTGAAATTTGAAAGTTGAAATTTGAAAGTTGAAATTTGAAAGTTGAAATTTGAAAGTTGAAATTTGAAAGTTGAAATTTGAAAGTTGAAATTTGAAAGTTGAAATTTGAAAGTTGAAATTTGAAAGTTGAAATTTGAAAGTTGAAATTTGAAAGTTGAAATTTGAAAGTTGAAATTTGAAAGTTGAAATTTGAAAGTTGAAATTTGAAAGTTGAAATTTGAAAGTTGAAATTTGAAAGTTGAAATTTGAAAGTTGAAATTTGAAAGTTGAAATTTGAAAGTTGAAATTTGAAAGTTGAAATTTGAAAGTTGAAATTTGAAAGTTGAAATTTGAAAGTTGAAATTTGAAAGTTGAAATTTGAAAGTTGAAATTTGAAAGTTGAAATTTGAAAGTTGAAATTTGAAAGTTGAAATTTGAAAGTTGAAATTTGAAAGTTGAAATTTGAAAGTTGAAATTTGAAAGTTGAAATTTGAAAGTTGAAATTTGAAAGTTGAAATTTGAAAGTTGAAATTTGAAAGTTGAAATTTGAAAGTTGAAATTTGAAAGTTGAAATTTGAAAGTTGAAATTTGAAAGTTGAAATTTGAAAGTTGAAATTTGAAAGTTGAAATTTGAAAGTTGAAATTTGAAAGTTGAAATTTGAAAGTTGAAATTTGAAAGTTGAAATTTGAAAGTTGAAATTTGAAAGTTGAAATTTGAAAGTTGAAATTTGAAAGTTGAAATTTGAAAGTTGAAATTTGAAAGTTGAAATTTGAAAGTTGAAATTTGAAAGTTGAAATTTGAAAGTTGAAATTTGAAAGTTGAAATTTGAAAGTTGAAATTTGAAAGTTGAAATTTGAAAGTTGAAATTTGAAAGTTGAAATTTGAAAGTTGAAATTTGAAAGTTGAAATTTGAAAGTTGAAATTTGAAAGTTGAAATTTGAAAGTTGAAATTTGAAAGTTGAAATTTGAAAGTTGAAATTTGAAAGTTGAAATTTGAAAGTTGAAATTTGAAAGTTGAAATTTGAAAGTTGAAATTTGAAAGTTGAAATTTGAAAGTTGAAATTTGAAAGTTGAAATTTGAAAGTTGAAATTTGAAAGTTGAAATTTGAAAGTTGAAATTTGAAAGTTGAAATTTGAAAGTTGAAATTTGAAAGTTGAAATTTGAAAGTTGAAATTTGAAAGTTGAAATTTGAAAGTTGAAATTTGAAAGTTGAAATTTGAAAGTTGAAATTTGAAAGTTGAAATTTGAAAGTTGAAATTTGAAAGTTGAAATTTGAAAGTTGAAATTTGAAAGTTGAAATTTGAAAGTTGAAATTTGAAAGTTGAAATTTGAAAGTTGAAATTTGAAAGTTGAAATTTGAAAGTTGAAATTTGAAAGTTGAAATTTGAAAGTTGAAATTTGAAAGTTGAAATTTGAAAGTTGAAATTTGAAAGTTGAAATTTGAAAGTTGAAATTTGAAAGTTGAAATTTGAAAGTTGAAATTTGAAAGTTGAAATTTGAAAGTTGAAATTTGAAAGTTGAAATTTGAAAGTTGAAATTTGAAAGTTGAAATTTGAAAGTTGAAATTTGAAAGTTGAAATTTGAAAGTTGAAATTTGAAAGTTGAAATTTGAAAGTTGAAATTTGAAAGTTGAAATTTGAAAGTTGAAATTTGAAAGTTGAAATTTGAAAGTTGAAATTTGAAAGTTGAAATTTGAAAGTTGAAATTTGAAAGTTGAAATTTGAAAGTTGAAATTTGAAAGTTGAAATTTGAAAGTTGAAATTTGAAAGTTGAAATTTGAAAGTTGAAATTTGAAAGTTGAAATTTGAAAGTTGAAATTTGAAAGTTGAAATTTGAAAGTTGAAATTTGAAAGTTGAAATTTGAAAGTTGAAATTTGAAAGTTGAAATTTGAAAGTTGAAATTTGAAAGTTGAAATTTGAAAGTTGAAATTTGAAAGTTGAAATTTGAAAGTTGAAATTTGAAAGTTGAAATTTGAAAGTTGAAATTTGAAAGTTGAAATTTGAAAGTTGAAATTTGAAAGTTGAAATTTGAAAGTTGAAATTTGAAAGTTGAAATTTGAAAGTTGAAATTTGAAAGTTGAAATTTGAAAGTTGAAATTTGAAAGTTGAAATTTGAAAGTTGAAATTTGAAAGTTGAAATTTGAAAGTTGAAATTTGAAAGTTGAAATTTGAAAGTTGACATTTGAAAGTTGACATTTGCAATTTTCATAGCCTTTTCTCAGAATGTGCTTTATTTTCAAAGCTTCCTCTATGAGGAAGCCAAAAATATAGTAAATGCTTTCTCATAGAAGGAGCTTTGAAAATAAAGCACATTCTGAGAAAAGGCTATGAAAATTTCAAATTTCAACTTTCAAATTTCAACTTTCAAATTTCAACTTTCAAATTTCAACTTTCAAATTTCAACTTTCAAATTTCAACTTTCAAATTTCAACTTTCAAATTTCAACTTTCAAATTTCAACTTTCAAATTTCAACTTTCAAATTTCAACTTTCAAATTTCAACTTTCAAATTTCAACTTTCAAATTTCAACTTTCAAATTTCAACTTTCAAATTTCAACTTTCAAATTTCAACTTTCAAATTTCAACTTTCAAATTTCAACTTTCAAATTTCAACTTTCAAATTTCAACTTTCAAATTTCAACTTTCAAATTTCAACTTTCAAATTTCAACTTTCAAATTTCAACTTTCAAATTTCAACTTTCAAATTTCAACTTTCAAATTTCAACTTTCAAATTTCAACTTTCAAATTTCAACTTTCAAATTTCAACTTTCAAATTTCAACTTTCAAATTTCAACTTTCAAATTTCAACTTTCAAATTTCAACTTTCAAATTTCAACTTTCAAATTTCAACTTTCAAATTTCAACTTTCAAATTTCAACTTTCAAATTTCAACTTTCAAATTTCAACTTTCAAATTTCAACTTTCAAATTTCAACTTTCAAATTTCAACTTTCAAATTTCAACTTTCAAATTTCAACTTTCAAATTTCAACTTTCAAATTTCAACTTTCAAATTTCAACTTTCAAATTTCAACTTTCAAATTTCAACTTTCAAATTTCAACTTTCAAATTTCAACTTTCAAATTTCAACTTTCAAATTTCAACTTTCAAATTTCAACTTTCAAATTTCAACTTTCAAATTTCAACTTTCAAATTTCAACTTTCAAATTTCAACTTTCAAATTTCAACTTTCAAATTTCAACTTTCAAATTTCAACTTTCAAATTTCAACTTTCAAATTTCAACTTTCAAATTTCAACTTTCAAATTTCAACTTTCAAATTTCAACTTTCAAATTTCAACTTTCAAATTTCAACTTTCAAATTTCAACTTTCAAATTTCAACTTTCAAATTTCAACTTTCAAATTTCAACTTTCAAATTTCAACTTTCAAATTTCAACTTTCAAATTTCAACTTTCAAATTTCAACTTTCAAATTTCAACTTTCAAATTTCAACTTTCAAATTTCAACTTTCAAATTTCAACTTTCAAATTTCAACTTTCAAATTTCAACTTTCAAATTTCAACTTTCAAATTTCAACTTTCAAATTTCAACTTTCAAATTTCAACTTTCAAATTTCAACTTTCAAATTTCAACTTTCAAATTTCAACTTTCAAATTTCAACTTTCAAATTTCAACTTTCAAATTTCAACTTTCAAATTTCAACTTTCAAATTTCAACTTTCAAATTTCAACTTTCAAATTTCAACTTTCAAATTTCAACTTTCAAATTTCAACTTTCAAATTTCAACTTTCAAATTTCAACTTTCAAATTTCAACTTTCAAATTTCAACTTTCAAATTTCAACTTTCAAATTTCAACTTTCAAATTTCAACTTTCAAATTTCAACTTTCAAATTTCAACTTTCAAATTTCAACTTTCAAATTTCAACTTTCAAATTTCAACTTTCAAATTTCAACTTTCAAATTTCAACTTTCAAATTTCAACTTTCAAATTTCAACTTTCAAATTTCAACTTTCAAATTTCAACTTTCAAATTTCAACTTTCAAATTTCAACTTTCAAATTTCAACTTTCAAATTTCAACTTTCAAATTTCAACTTTCAAATTTCAACTTTCAAATTTCAACTTTCAAATTTCAACTTTCAAATTTCAACTTTCAAATTTCAACTTTCAAATTTCAACTTTCAAATTTCAACTTTCAAATTTCAACTTTCAAATTTCAACTTTCAAATTTCAACTTTCAAATTTCAACTTTCAAATTTCAACTTTCAAATTTCAACTTTCAAATTTCAACTTTCAAATTTCAACTTTCAAATTTCAACTTTCAAATTTCAACTTTCAAATTTCAACTTTCAAATTTCAACTTTCAAATTTCAACTTTCAAATTTCAACTTTCAAATTTCAACTTTCAAATTTCAACTTTCAAATTTCAACTTTCAAATTTCAACTTTCAAATTTCAACTTTCAAATTTCAACTTTCAAATTTCAACTTTCAAATTTCAACTTTCAAATTTCAACTTTCAAATTTCAACTTTCAAATTTCAACTTTCAAATTTCAACTTTCAAATTTCAACTTTCAAATTTCAACTTTCAAATTTCAACTTTCAAATTTCAACTTTCAAATTTCAACTTTCAAATTTCAACTTTCAAATTTCAACTTTCAAATTTCAACTTTCAAATTTCAACTTTCAAATTTCAACTTTCAAATTTCAACTTTCAAATTTCAACTTTCAAATTTCAACTTTCAAATTTCAACTTTCAAATTTCAACTTTCAAATTTCAACTTTCAAATTTCAACTTTCAAATTTCAACTTTCAAATTTCAACTTTCAAATTTCAACTTTCAAATTTCAACTTTCAAATTTCAACTTTCAAATTTCAACTTTCAAATTTCAACTTTCAAATTTCAACTTTCAAATTTCAACTTTCAAATTTCAACTTTCAAATTTCAACTTTCAAATTTCAACTTTCAAATTTCAACTTTCAAATTTCAACTTTCAAATTTCAACTTTCAAATTTCAACTTTCAAATTTCAACTTTCAAATTTCAACTTTCAAATTTCAACTTTCAAATTTCAACTTTCAAATTTCAACTTTCAAATTTCAACTTTCAAATTTCAACTTTCAAATTTCAACTTTCAAATTTCAACTTTCAAATTTCAACTTTCAAATTTCAACTTTCAAATTTCAACTTTCAAATTTCAACTTTCAAATTTCAACTTTCAAATTTCAACTTTCAAATTTCAACTTTCAAATTTCAACTTTCAAATTTCAACTTTCAAATTTCAACTTTCAAATTTCAACTTTCAAATTTCAACTTTCAAATTTCAACTTTCAAATTTCAACTTTCAAATTTCAACTTTCAAATTTCAACTTTCAAATTTCAACTTTCAAATTTCAACTTTCAAATTTCAACTTTCAAATTTCAACTTTCAAATTTCAACTTTCAAATTTCAACTTTCAAATTTCAACTTTCAAATTTCAACTTTCAAATTTCAACTTTCAAATTTCAACTTTCAAATTTCAACTTTCAAATTTCAACTTTCAAATTTCAACTTTCAAATTTCAACTTTCAAATTTCAACTTTCAAATTTCAACTTTCAAATTTCAACTTTCAAATTTCAACTTTCAAATTTCAACTTTCAAATTTCAACTTTCAAATTTCAACTTTCAAATTTCAACTTTCAAATTTCAACTTTCAAATTTCAACTTTCAAATTTCAACTTTCAAATTTCAACTTTCAAATTTCAACTTTCAAATTTCAACTTTCAAATTTCAACTTTCAAATTTCAACTTTCAAATTTCAACTTTCAAATTTCAACTTTCAAATTTCAACTTTCAAATTTCAACTTTCAAATTTCAACTTTCAAATTTCAACTTTCAAATTTCAACTTTCAAATTTCAACTTTCAAATTTCAACTTTCAAATTTCAACTTTCAAATTTCAACTTTCAAATTTCAACTTTCAAATTTCAACTTTCAAATTTCAACTTTCAAATTTCAACTTTCAAATTTCAACTTTCAAATTTCAACTTTCAAATTTCAACTTTCAAATTTCAACTTTCAAATTTCAACTTTCAAATTTCAACTTTCAAATTTCAACTTTCAAATTTCAACTTTCAAATTTCAACTTTCAAATTTCAACTTTCAAATTTCAACTTTCAAATTTCAACTTTCAAATTTCAACTTTCAAATTTCAACTTTCAAATTTCAACTTTCAAATTTCAACTTTCAAATTTCAACTTTCAAATTTCAACTTTCAAATTTCAACTTTCAAATTTCAACTTTCAAATTTCAACTTTCAAATTTCAACTTTCAAATTTCAACTTTCAAATTTCAACTTTCAAATTTCAACTTTCAAATTTCAACTTTCAAATTTCAACTTTCAAATTTCAACTTTCAAATTTCAACTTTCAAATTTCAACTTTCAAATTTCAACTTTCAAATTTCAACTTTCAAATTTCAACTTTCAAATTTCAACTTTCAAATTTCAACTTTCAAATTTCAACTTTCAAATTTCAACTTTCAAATTTCAACTTTCAAATTTCAACTTTCAAATTTCAACTTTCAAATTTCAACTTTCAAATTTCAACTTTCAAATTTCAACTTTCAAATTTCAACTTTCAAATTTCAACTTTCAAATTTCAACTTTCAAATTTCAACTTTCAAATTTCAACTTTCAAATTTCAACTTTCAAATTTCAACTTTCAAATTTCAACTTTCAAATTTCAACTTTCAAATTTCAACTTTCAAATTTCAACTTTCAAATTTCAACTTTCAAATTTCAACTTTCAAATTTCAACTTTCAAATTTCAACTTTCAAATTTCAACTTTCAAATTTCAACTTTCAAATTTCAACTTTCAAATTTCAACTTTCAAATTTCAACTTTCAAATTTCAACTTTCAAATTTCAACTTTCAAATTTCAACTTTCAAATTTCAACTTTCAAATTTCAACTTTCAAATTTCAACTTTCAAATTTCAACTTTCAAATTTCAACTTTCAAATTTCAACTTTCAAATTTCAACTTTCAAATTTCAACTTTCAAATTTCAACTTTCAAATTTCAACTTTCAAATTTCAACTTTCAAATTTCAACTTTCAAATTTCAACTTTCAAATTTCAACTTTCAAATTTCAACTTTCAAATTTCAACTTTCAAATTTCAACTTTCAAATTTCAACTTTCAAATTTCAACTTTCAAATTTCAACTTTCAAATTTCAACTTTCAAATTTCAACTTTCAAATTTCAACTTTCAAATTTCAACTTTCAAATTTCAACTTTCAAATTTCAACTTTCAAATTTCAACTTTCAAATTTCAACTTTCAAATTTCAACTTTCAAATTTCAACTTTCAAATTTCAACTTTCAAATTTCAACTTTCAAATTTCAACTTTCAAATTTCAACTTTCAAATTTCAACTTTCAAATTTCAACTTTCAAATTTCAACTTTCAAATTTCAACTTTCAAATTTCAACTTTCAAATTTCAACTTTCAAATTTCAACTTTCAAATTTCAACTTTCAAATTTCAACTTTCAAATTTCAACTTTCAAATTTCAACTTTCAAATTTCAACTTTCAAATTTCAACTTTCAAATTTCAACTTTCAAATTTCAACTTTCAAATTTCAACTTTCAAATTTCAACTTTCAAATTTCAACTTTCAAATTTCAACTTTCAAATTTCAACTTTCAAATTTCAACTTTCAAATTTCAACTTTCAAATTTCAACTTTCAAATTTCAACTTTCAAATTTCAACTTTCAAATTTCAACTTTCAAATTTCAACTTTCAAATTTCAACTTTCAAATTTCAACTTTCAAATTTCAACTTTCAAATTTCAACTTTCAAATTTCAACTTTCAAATTTCAACTTTCAAATTTCAACTTTCAAATTTCAACTTTCAAATTTCAACTTTCAAATTTCAACTTTCAAATTTCAACTTTCAAATTTCAACTTTCAAATTTCAACTTTCAAATTTCAACTTTCAAATTTCAACTTTCAAATTTCAACTTTCAAATTTCAACTTTCAAATTTCAACTTTCAAATTTCAACTTTCAAATTTCAACTTTCAAATTTCAACTTTCAAATTTCAACTTTCAAATTTCAACTTTCAAATTTCAACTTTCAAATTTCAACTTTCAAATTTCAACTTTCAAATTTCAACTTTCAAATTTCAACTTTCAAATTTCAACTTTCAAATTTCAACTTTCAAATTTCAACTTTCAAATTTCAACTTTCAAATTTCAACTTTCAAATTTCAACTTTCAAATTTCAACTTTCAAATTTCAACTTTCAAATTTCAACTTTCAAATTTCAACTTTCAAATTTCAACTTTCAAATTTCAACTTTCAAATTTCAACTTTCAAATTTCAACTTTCAAATTTCAACTTTCAAATTTCAACTTTCAAATTTCAACTTTCAAATTTCAACTTTCAAATTTCAACTTTCAAATTTCAACTTTCAAATTTCAACTTTCAAATTTCAACTTTCAAATTTCAACTTTCAAATTTCAACTTTCAAATTTCAACTTTCAAATTTCAACTTTCAAATTTCAACTTTCAAATTTCAACTTTCAAATTTCAACTTTCAAATTTCAACTTTCAAATTTCAACTTTCAAATTTCAACTTTCAAATTTCAACTTTCAAATTTCAACTTTCAAATTTCAACTTTCAAATTTCAACTTTCAAATTTCAACTTTCAAATTTCAACTTTCAAATTTCAACTTTCAAATTTCAACTTTCAAATTTCAACTTTCAAATTTCAACTTTCAAATTTCAACTTTCAAATTTCAACTTTCAAATTTCAACTTTCAAATTTCAACTTTCAAATTTCAACTTTCAAATTTCAACTTTCAAATTTCAACTTTCAAATTTCAACTTTCAAATTTCAACTTTCAAATTTCAACTTTCAAATTTCAACTTTCAAATTTCAACTTTCAAATTTCAACTTTCAAATTTCAACTTTCAAATTTCAACTTTCAAATTTCAACTTTCAAATTTCAACTTTCAAATTTCAACTTTCAAATTTCAACTTTCAAATTTCAACTTTCAAATTTCAACTTTCAAATTTCAACTTTCAAATTTCAACTTTCAAATTTCAACTTTCAAATTTCAACTTTCAAATTTCAACTTTCAAATTTCAACTTTCAAATTTCAACTTTCAAATTTCAACTTTCAAATTTCAACTTTCAAATTTCAACTTTCAAATTTCAACTTTCAAATTTCAACTTTCAAATTTCAACTTTCAAATTTCAACTTTCAAATTTCAACTTTCAAATTTCAACTTTCAAATTTCAACTTTCAAATTTCAACTTTCAAATTTCAACTTTCAAATTTCAACTTTCAAATTTCAACTTTCAAATTTCAACTTTCAAATTTCAACTTTCAAATTTCAACTTTCAAATTTCAACTTTCAAATTTCAACTTTCAAATTTCAACTTTCAAATTTCAACTTTCAAATTTCAACTTTCAAATTTCAACTTTCAAATTTCAACTTTCAAATTTCAACTTTCAAATTTCAACTTTCAAATTTCAACTTTCAAATTTCAACTTTCAAATTTCAACTTTCAAATTTCAACTTTCAAATTTCAACTTTCAAATTTCAACTTTCAAATTTCAACTTTCAAATTTCAACTTTCAAATTTCAACTTTCAAATTTCAACTTTCAAATTTCAACTTTCAAATTTCAACTTTCAAATTTCAACTTTCAAATTTCAACTTTCAAATTTCAACTTTCAAATTTCAACTTTCAAATTTCAACTTTCAAATTTCAACTTTCAAATTTCAACTTTCAAATTTCAACTTTCAAATTTCAACTTTCAAATTTCAACTTTCAAATTTCAACTTTCAAATTTCAACTTTCAAATTTCAACTTTCAAATTTCAACTTTCAAATTTCAACTTTCAAATTTCAACTTTCAAATTTCAACTTTCAAATTTCAACTTTCAAATTTCAACTTTCAAATTTCAACTTTCAAATTTCAACTTTCAAATTTCAACTTTCAAATTTCAACTTTCAAATTTCAACTTTCAAATTTCAACTTTCAAATTTCAACTTTCAAATTTCAACTTTCAAATTTCAACTTTCAAATTTCAACTTTCAAATTTCAACTTTCAAATTTCAACTTTCAAATTTCAACTTTCAAATTTCAACTTTCAAATTTCAACTTTCAAATTTCAACTTTCAAATTTCAACTTTCAAATTTCAACTTTCAAATTTCAACTTTCAAATTTCAACTTTCAAATTTCAACTTTCAAATTTCAACTTTCAAATTTCAACTTTCAAATTTCAACTTTCAAATTTCAACTTTCAAATTTCAACTTTCAAATTTCAACTTTCAAATTTCAACTTTCAAATTTCAACTTTCAAATTTCAACTTTCAAATTTCAACTTTCAAATTTCAACTTTCAAATTTCAACTTTCAAATTTCAACTTTCAAATTTCAACTTTCAAATTTCAACTTTCAAATTTCAACTTTCAAATTTCAACTTTCAAATTTCAACTTTCAAATTTCAACTTTCAAATTTCAACTTTCAAATTTCAACTTTCAAATTTCAACTTTCAAATTTCAACTTTCAAATTTCAACTTTCAAATTTCAACTTTCAAATTTCAACTTTCAAATTTCAACTTTCAAATTTCAACTTTCAAATTTCAACTTTCAAATTTCAACTTTCAAATTTCAACTTTCAAATTTCAACTTTCAAATTTCAACTTTCAAATTTCAACTTTCAAATTTCAACTTTCAAATTTCAACTTTCAAATTTCAACTTTCAAATTTCAACTTTCAAATTTCAACTTTCAAATTTCAACTTTCAAATTTCAACTTTCAAATTTCAACTTTCAAATTTCAACTTTCAAATTTCAACTTTCAAATTTCAACTTTCAAATTTCAACTTTCAAATTTCAACTTTCAAATTTCAACTTTCAAATTTCAACTTTCAAATTTCAACTTTCAAATTTCAACTTTCAAATTTCAACTTTCAAATTTCAACTTTCAAATTTCAACTTTCAAATTTCAACTTTCAAATTTCAACTTTCAAATTTCAACTTTCAAATTTCAACTTTCAAATTTCAACTTTCAAATTTCAACTTTCAAATTTCAACTTTCAAATTTCAACTTTCAAATTTCAACTTTCAAATTTCAACTTTCAAATTTCAACTTTCAAATTTCAACTTTCAAATTTCAACTTTCAAATTTCAACTTTCAAATTTCAACTTTCAAATTTCAACTTTCAAATTTCAACTTTCAAATTTCAACTTTCAAATTTCAACTTTCAAATTTCAACTTTCAAATTTCAACTTTCAAATTTCAACTTTCAAATTTCAACTTTCAAATTTCAACTTTCAAATTTCAACTTTCAAATTTCAACTTTCAAATTTCAACTTTCAAATTTCAACTTTCAAATTTCAACTTTCAAATTTCAACTTTCAAATTTCAACTTTCAAATTTCAACTTTCAAATTTCAACTTTCAAATTTCAACTTTCAAATTTCAACTTTCAAATTTCAACTTTCAAATTTCAACTTTCAAATTTCAACTTTCAAATTTCAACTTTCAAATTTCAACTTTCAAATTTCAACTTTCAAATTTCACACTTTCAAATTTCAACTTTCAAATTTCAACTTTCAAATTTCAACTTTCAAATTTCAACTTTCAAATTTCAACTTTCAAATTTCAACTTTCAAATTTCAACTTTCAAATTTCAACTTTCAAATTTCAACTTTCAAATTTCAACTTTCAAATTTCAACTTTCAAATTTCAACTTTCAAATTTCAACTTTCAAATTTCAACTTTCAAATTTCAACTTTCAAATTTCAACTTTCAAATTTCAACTTTCAAATTTCAACTTTCAAATTTCAACTTTCAAATTTCAACTTTCAAATTTCAACTTTCAAATTTCAACTTTCAAATTTCAACTTTCAAATTTCAACTTTCAAATTTCAACTTTCAAATTTCAACTTTCAAATTTCAACTTTCAAATTTCAACTTTCAAATTTCAACTTTCAAATTTCAACTTTCAAATTTCAACTTTCAAATTTCAACTTTCAAATTTCAACTTTCAAATTTCAACTTTCAAATTTCAACTTTCAAATTTCAACTTTCAAATTTCAACTTTCAAATTTCAACTTTCAAATTTCAACTTTCAAATTTCAACTTTCAAATTTCAACTTTCAAATTTCAACTTTCAAATTTCAACTTTCAAATTTCAACTTTCAAATTTCAACTTTCAAATTTCAACTTTCAAATTTCAACTTTCAAATTTCAACTTTCAAATTTCAACTTTCAAATTTCAACTTTCAAATTTCAACTTTCAAATTTCAACTTTCAAATTTCAACTTTCAAATTTCAACTTTCAAATTTCAACTTTCAAATTTCAACTTTCAAATTTCAACTTTCAAATTTCAACTTTCAAATTTCAACTTTCAAATTTCAACTTTCAAATTTCAACTTTCAAATTTCAACTTTCAAATTTCAACTTTCAAATTTCAACTTTCAAATTTCAACTTTCAAATTTCAACTTTCAAATTTCAACTTTCAAATTTCAACTTTCAAATTTCAACTTTCAAATTTCAACTTTCAAATTTCAACTTTCAAATTTCAACTTTCAAATTTCAACTTTCAAATTTCAACTTTCAAATTTCAACTTTCAAATTTCAACTTTCAAATTTCAACTTTCAAATTTCAACTTTCAAATTTCAACTTTCAAATTTCAACTTTCAAATTTCAACTTTCAAATTTCAACTTTCAAATTTCAACTTTCAAATTTCAACTTTCAAATTTCAACTTTCAAATTTCAACTTTCAAATTTCAACTTTCAAATTTCAACTTTCAAATTTCAACTTTCAAATTTCAACTTTCAAATTTCAACTTTCAAATTTCAACTTTCAAATTTCAACTTTCAAATTTCAACTTTCAAATTTCAACTTTCAAATTTCAACTTTCAAATTTCAACTTTCAAATTTCAACTTTCAAATTTCAACTTTCAAATTTCAACTTTCAAATTTCAACTTTCAAATTTCAACTTTCAAATTTCAACTTTCAAATTTCAACTTTCAAATTTCAACTTTCAAATTTCAACTTTCAAATTTCAACTTTCAAATTTCAACTTTCAAATTTCAACTTTCAAATTTCAACTTTCAAATTTCAACTTTCAAATTTCAACTTTCAAATTTCAACTTTCAAATTTCAACTTTCAAATTTCAACTTTCAAATTTCAACTTTCAAATTTCAACTTTCAAATTTCAACTTTCAAATTTCAACTTTCAAATTTCAACTTTCAAATTTCAACTTTCAAATTTCAACTTTCAAATTTCAACTTTCAAATTTCAACTTTCAAATTTCAACTTTCAAATTTCAACTTTCAAATTTCAACTTTCAAATTTCAACTTTCAAATTTCAACTTTCAAATTTCAACTTTCAAATTTCAACTTTCAAATTTCAACTTTCAAATTTCAACTTTCAAATTTCAACTTTCAAATTTCAACTTTCAAATTTCAACTTTCAAATTTCAACTTTCAAATTTCAACTTTCAAATTTCAACTTTCAAATTTCAACTTTCAAATTTCAACTTTCAAATTTCAACTTTCAAATTTCAACTTTCAAATTTCAACTTTCAAATTTCAACTTTCAAATTTCAACTTTCAAATTTCAACTTTCAAATTTCAACTTTCAAATTTCAACTTTCAAATTTCAACTTTCAAATTTCAACTTTCAAATTTCAACTTTCAAATTTCAACTTTCAAATTTCAACTTTCAAATTTCAACTTTCAAATTTCAACTTTCAAATTTCAACTTTCAAATTTCAACTTTCAAATTTCAACTTTCAAATTTCAACTTTCAAATTTCAACTTTCAAATTTCAACTTTCAAATTTCAACTTTCAAATTTCAACTTTCAAATTTCAACTTTCAAATTTCAACTTTCAAATTTCAACTTTCAAATTTCAACTTTCAAATTTCAACTTTCAAATTTCAACTTTCAAATTTCAACTTTCAAATTTCAACTTTCAAATTTCAACTTTCAAATTTCAACTTTCAAATTTCAACTTTCAAATTTCAACTTTCAAATTTCAACTTTCAAATTTCAACTTTCAAATTTCAACTTTCAAATTTCAACTTTCAAATTTCAACTTTCAAATTTCAACTTTCAAATTTCAACTTTCAAATTTCAACTTTCAAATTTCAACTTTCAAATTTCAACTTTCAAATTTCAACTTTCAAATTTCAACTTTCAAATTTCAACTTTCAAATTTCAACTTTCAAATTTCAACTTTCAAATTTCAACTTTCAAATTTCAACTTTCAAATTTCAACTTTCAAATTTCAACTTTCAAATTTCAACTTTCAAATTTCAACTTTCAAATTTCAACTTTCAAATTTCAACTTTCAAATTTCAACTTTCAAATTTCAACTTTCAAATTTCAACTTTCAAATTTCAACTTTCAAATTTCAACTTTCAAATTTCAACTTTCAAATTTCAACTTTCAAATTTCAACTTTCAAATTTCAACTTTCAAATTTCAACTTTCAAATTTCAACTTTCAAATTTCAACTTTCAAATTTCAACTTTCAAATTTCAACTTTCAAATTTCAACTTTCAAATTTCAACTTTCAAATTTCAACTTTCAAATTTCA